>CM052366.1:30933886-31192969 GCA_028551485.1 Casuarina cunninghamiana | reverse complement strand
TTATTATTGAAAACAAGTTTTTTTCTTTTATTCATTGAAAAAGAAAGGAGTTTTTGTAGTTAGATAAAAGGTTTATTTGGAAAGAAATTCGTTGGATTATTCAGATTACTGGAGTAGAGAAAAAGGAGGTGTCCTACGGCCTTCAGGTTTGTTGGTCCCCTAAGAAAGTTTTCAATTGACTTAAAATTGCTAAATTTTGAGATCTCCATTGACGAAAAAGATTGTGCTACTCTATGCAAGATGCAGATATTTAATCTAGCCTAATTTTGTTATATTGTGTGATGTTTGTAGTGTTGTCCGCAAATGCAAATACCAAGGTTGTTCTGAAGGGAATTACGCATGGAGCTTGTGATTATCTATTGAAACCTGTGCGAATTGAGGAGCTGAAGAACATTTGGCAACATGTAGTTAGGAGAAAGAAATCTGATTCAAAAGAGACAACAAATTCTGGAAATCAAAATGCGTCTCATACTGGTGGTGGTGAAGGAGGACCTGGAACTGCTGAGGCACCTTTGGATCAGAATGGGAAGCCCAATAAAAGACGAAAGGATCAGAATGAAGCTGAGGATGAAGACCACGAGGCAAATGGGCACAATGACTCATCAACACAGAAGAAGCCTCGGGTTGTTTGGTCTCTAGACCTGCACGGCAAGTTTGTTGCCGCTGTTAAGCAGTTGGGCGTTGACAGTATGCTCTTTCCCTCTGATATTTCTGGCATGAAGTATTTTCTTATAAATTTTCTTAAATTTTAGTCTGCTTTGGATGCAGAGGCTGTTCCTAAAAAGATACTGGAGATGATGAACGTTGAAAACCTCACTAGAGAGAACGTAGCAAGCCATCTTCAGGCATAAATTCTGCTTCTCATCTTCTCAGTGCAGTATGATCTAGATTTTTTGAGTCCAGGAAGCTTATTGTTCAATTTTGTGATTGCAGAAATACAGGCTTTACCTGAGAAGGCTCAGCAGTATGGCAAACCAGCAAGCTAATATGGCAGCAGCCTTAGGCAGTGCGGACACTTCCTATTTGCAAATGGGTTCTCTGAATGGACTTGAAAATTTCCAGTCCTTGAACGGATCTGGACAGTTTCATGACACCGCTTTCAGGTCCTTCCCAGCTAGTAGGTTGCTTGGTAGGTCGAACACACCTGCTGGTCTTGGTGTGCGTAGCCTCTCTTCTTCAGGAATGATGCAATTGGGTCATGCACAAAACTCAAGCAGCTCCGGGGTTAATCAGGTTAACTGGCATCATGTCATTCTTCCCGGAGTCCATAACCAGAGTCTACTTCAAGGAATGCCAACAGCACTAGAACTTGATCCACTACAACATGTTAATGACTTCCAAGATGCAAAAGTAACCAGTGGTAGCTCAAACAATTCTCTTCTCTATGTTACAAACAACAGCGTGATGTTCGAACAAAACCCTCAAGGAGCTCAAGGTAACAAAATATTTGGGGATCAGTCCTCTGTTACAGTGGCATCTTTCAGTCCTTACCCCATGTTGGATTACAATAGAGTTAACGATAATTGGTCAAACAACGATCAGTCATCTAGGATCCAGACAAATGCTTTTTCGTTTCATGATGGTTCAAAACCGCCTACCCTGCATTATAATAACTTGAGGGAAAATATGTCCACAATGGCCTCACCGACTCTGGGTAATCCTTCTGACGTTTCTTCTGTTACTTCAATGTCCACTCAGTTGCAGGACATAAGAGCAGACTTACAATTCCAAGCAAGCCTGGTCAACAATAATGCTGGGCAATTAAGTGAGCATGCTCCAACTCAAGTATGGAATAACCATAATCAGGACGGTTCTTATAGCTCAAATGTTAGGTTTAGCTCTATGAATTCCATGATTCCTGTGAATTGTGCTGGGGGTCCGTCAGGCCAGGGCCTGGAACCAAACAACTCAAATTTTCAAGCAAACAGAGATGTCGATGCATTTGGGCATTCAAATTATTGTGATCCTTTATACATGAAGAACGATCAGGATAATAAATCTGCCATGGAGGCATCACTGAGGTTACATCAGGGGCTCCTCATGGACCAAAGGATGCCACAAGGAAGTCATATCTCTAGTGGTTTTGGCTCTTTGGAAGAGGCAGTCACTCCAAAGTGGGAACCGGTATTATCATCTATCCTTGCTTTATATTTTGCAGTTACTATTGTCTTTCAATACTTTTTACTGTGATATCTTTCATTTAAGTTGTTTTGACATGCTTGTTAGGAACTTAATTATTGCATTATAGAATCTGCTTCCGAACTTGATGGTACAGATGCTGAATGGAGAATGTTTCTTGGATACTGAAAGCTAGTAACTGCCTTTTAAAGTTTTTCAGTTTGATTAGTAAGTTTGTTTTATTGACACTAGTGAAAGAAATAAAAGAAATTCCCTCTGATAATATTATTTTGGAAGCACCAATGTAATTCTTGTTGGATAGCTTAGGATAGTATAATTACATTTATTTGCCCATGTAGCAAATACCTACCACACATAGGCTGATAAATTTTTAAACCACTTAAGATATCATAACCCAGGATTCACACTCATCCAAAATCTCGGTTCATACTTCATAGCCCATGATCATTTAAGGCATGAATTGGAAAAGATTGCAGTAATAGTTACATTGAAAACTAGGTCTAACTGAAATATTCATGCCTCTAGGCTTTGAAAACTAAACTACAATGCGTTAAATACGTGATGGGTGATGGCATGAATGTTAAATACATTGAAGATTACAAAGCACATGTGCACTCGCACAGAAGTCCATGCTTGGCCATCCCGTGTCTTTGCATGAGTGTAGATGCACGCATATGTATCAGTCCATGCTTGTGAGTACTGAATGTTTCTGAATGAACCACATTTGCTATTGGCCTTTTTTTTTTGTTGTATGTTAAGACAAAAAATCTTTATTTGTCCATAAGTTCACTTGTGTGATTCTGCTTTTTCGTTTGTCATTTAGGCTTCTTCAGCTGAAGATTGAATTTTACTTCCCCTCTTTATGGTTACAAATAGTCAGGCTTTATACTTACCTGTGCAAGCTTGTGTTTCAAATTGGAAAGCAAAAGTAAATTTCCCCAAGTAGAGGAGATCAGTTTCATAGAGTTATGCTTATTAAGAGAGTAGAATGACAAACCACCTGAAGTTCAACTCGAATTAAAGTGGGTCAAAAGGTGAGCTTGTCGGTTCAAGTAAAAAAGTGCAGAAGCAGCTTATCCAACAAAGTTTCGGTACATCTTAAATTTTTCTTTCATGAAAAAAGTCATCCCATCTAGGTGAATTTTAATCCTCTTAGCCTTCACTTTTACTAGGGGCAGGTGGCAACAAGGGCTTTTTCTAGTACTTCAAGTCATTATAGGTGATTTAGTAGTCCCTTCCTGTATTTTCACAGGAAATGTTGTCTGGTTCCTTGGATACCTTTCATGGAACCTATATGCGGCTATATATTAATAGATTAGGTTACCCCTATAACTTCATGTAGCGGCCACACATATAAAGCCATACAGTGGTCTACTTTGAAAAGACCTCTAAAAGATGCTACCAGGACTTCATTCATCTGCCCTTCCTTTCCCAATTACATCTTACTTTCCATGAACAAACCTGTAATGCTGCACCCATTTCACTGTACTTTTCTTTTTATTGGGTAGATGGGGAGGGGAGAGGGGATTTTGGGAATGTGGGTTTTCGTACACCTGATCCAAGGGCTAGGTGCCAATAACTTTGGGTTTATTTCTTTGTACTTTCTGAACCAGGGTAGAACTCAAGTTTAAACTAGCCCCAATAATAAACCTGCCCAGTGAAACTTAATCTTTTTTATGATAATCTTGATTTTGCATTGACATTAATTGATGGATCCTTTTCCTTTCATTGAAGAGCCACTTACAATTTCCCAAACAAAGCGTTTGAGGGTCGGCTAGTTCGATTAGGATGTTGTTGCTAATTATATTTATTCATTTTTATTTAATGACATGATTTTGATGATGCAGGAACAAGCCGAAGACTTGGCGAGCAGCAATTTTTTCTTTGGACGTCCATCTGGAAGTTTACTTCAAGCAACAGAAGGATTTCGCCATAAATATTTTCCTTCTTGATGAGTTTAGTAGCCACTTCTGCCTCCAAATTGTATCATATTTAAAAAGATTAGCTTTTGTCTATTTTAGTTTCAGGGTAGCCAGATTTTCTTGTTTATTGAGCAATGTTATCTATGAATAAAGGCTTGTTTAAAGCATCATTGCACATGGTCCGAAGTTGCATGAAATACTAAATGTTATTGCTTGATATCACATGTTGTGTTTTCTTATAAAGCATAGTTAGGAACGGGACTCTGAACGCAAGATCTTCATTAGAAGTAAAACAGTATAGGACCAAGAAAAGCATTCAGCATTTCTGGGACTCTGTCTTGCCAAACAGCTTTTTATTATACTCTATCGTACTATGTAAGTATTTGGAAAACTCTGATTGAGAAGTCACGATCATAACTATCTAATCAGCCGTCTAATAATCTTCTGGCAGACCATATACCTAAACTTCAACACCAGCAAAAGAAAGCGAAACTGAATGTTATTGCTTGATATCACATGTTGCGTTTTTCTGTAAAGCATAATTAAGAATAAGACTCTGAACGCAAGACCCACATTAGAAGTAAAACAATACACGACCAGGAAAAGCATTCAGCATTTCTGGGATTCTGTCTTGCCAAACAGCTTTTTATTATATATATCGTACTATATAAGTATTTGGACAACTCTTTACGAGAAGTCACAGTCATAAACTATGTATTTGGACAACTCTGTATGAGAAGTCGCAATCATAACTATCTAATCAGCTGTCTAATAACCTTCTGGTAGACCATATACCTAAACTTCAATTCCAGCAGAAGAAAGTGAAACAAGAAAGAAAGCCGAGTGGGATTAAAGCTGAGCTTATTGCAGGTCATTCAGGAAGAAGTGGGAGAAGGAATTGAGGGTCTGTGGAAGCAAACCAATCCTCAAATCAATGCCCTTGCTGTCATTAGGGTTCTGCAGGAAGTAGGCAACCTGTGGGACTGGAGAGACCAGAGGAGATGCATAAGCGGCTTCGCCATGAAAGAAAGAGATCTTGTGAAATGGAATCCGGGTCCAATCAGAAACAATCGTGAGCTCCTTCATGGGTGGGAGAGTAGCCTGTGGTCCTTCAAGAGCTTCGACGTATGCCTTCAAGTAGTCGTTGCCCACAGAATTTTTAGCTTCCCTTATTTTCTCAACGATGGCTTCATGGCTTTCTTGCTCCAGTGCTCCGGCGGTTAACGCGACGGAGGCAAGTACATAAGCGTTTCCGCTGAAACCTTTTGGCAGTGCCGGCACCATCTTGTTCCTTGTGTCCACTGCAAACTGCAAGCACACCATCGCTTCCTTCCGCAACATTAAAGCCCTGGTTCTTGTCTGAATTCACAATCAACAGGTGAAATCATATTGGTTTTTAATGTCTGTATAGTGATCATAAAACCAAAATTCATCATGTTAAGAACTTCATCAAAGTTGATCCTGATTACGAGTTAGAGTTACCCTGAAAATTGAAGATACAGTGAAATGATTAGGTGTAATTTCAAACCCAATTCAGGAAGACTTTGATCGACCACATCATCATGAAGTTTTACTTAAAGGAACCTGATCTGAGTAGCAGTGACTAGTTACTATGAGATAGTTCGTCGATCAAGTGCCTTCGATATCTCTAATGTTGAGTAAGATCTAGGATATTGGCAATTTCTAAGCAAAACCGACATGCATGAGAGAGAGAGAGAGAGAGAGGGAGGTTAACTTTTGTCATACATGGAGCTCCTAGTAGGAACCTGACAATTGACGACTTGGTTTCTTCACACGTTCACAGGGAAGAGATAAGACGAAGCTCCTATCTCCCTTGGGAACAGTAGAATTTTTTTATATTTTGTTTTCTGTCATCCTCTTAAACCCTTCTTTGTTTGTCTTCAGTTCCAAATATACTCGATTTCACTTGAGTAAACTAATTGTAGATATTAAAGAATGTGCAGTATTTTGACTGCTTACCAGATAGAAGATTACCATATCCGTTCGGCTGAACTTAAAGAATTCATTCATGGTTAATATAATGAAAAGGGCGGAAAATGCTCAATCGATCGAGAAATTTACCTTCCACAGATGAGCTGCAACCACCTCGAAGGAAGAGCATGAAAAGCTACCTCCTCTTTTACCCAGGACCTTCCTCTTCAAGCTTTCTATCATTGCACTACTAAGGTGAAAGGTCCTCAGAAGGTAACTCTTCTGGTTTGAGCACCCCATATCAGAGCGATTTTGTTCAGCCGCCGCTTGCATTATCATCTGATATAGATGGTCTATGGCTGCCGCCCTGGTTCCTGAGCTTGAGCTTTTAGATAATTTAGAGGTCAGATTTGGGGCCCGAGAATTACCCAACAGCAGCGCCCCTCTCTCATGCACTGGTTTTTGCAGCTCAAGACCTCCCCTTCCTTTCATAATGGCAGAACTAGAAGCCCATGCGCAGAAGAAATCATAGGTCGCCGGTCCGTCGAACAACGAGTGGCTGACACCCAGACCTAAGGAATAGCCTCCACAGCCAAACTTGGTGACCTACACCACAACAGTTCATGTTAAAAAACTTTCCATAGTAAGAGAAAAGACCTAAATTTACCTTCAATCTCACCATCGGTGCATAGATCAAATATATAAATATCAAAACTATTTATCTGATATTTTGGTGGTTTCTATAGATGATTTTTTTTTTTTTTGGGTTCCTTTTAAGGAAATTGGCGACAAGTTATGTTAATCCTTAGTTGTCAGTTCGAAGGAAGCATGTTCCCAACAGTCATGGAAACACCCAATTTTACCAACATCTACAAACGTTTTCTTCCTTCTTTTGTCTTCTTTTTCGTTTCCTGTGAGCAAAAGATTTATGCAGTTGTTTGTTTTGGAAGCGTGACAGGCAGAAAACATGAACAAATATGGAACGTATATGTCATAAGCAAACCCTAACGAAAACTTAGTGCCATGGACAAATATGGATCATTTACTGACCTGTATGAGAGCATTTAACGAACATACAACATTAGGGAACCTGGGAAAAGGGTTTGATTTGTTTTTATAAGGGAATTTTTGCATTCATAGATAATTCTTGCAGTTGCAGGCTTCAAGAATTCTCACCTGAGCAACAACTAGAGGCATCTTGGAGAAGTTTCCATGAAAAACAGGCTTGTAAACCAATTTCTCAAAGAATGGGTTGTACTGAGAGAGGTCTCCCACTTCTGAGATCTTAACGTTGGTTACTGCCTCAACTAACACTGCACCCTCGTTGTTGCACCAGAGATTGAGCTTTCCATCGTTTTGGTTCGGCCACAGCCTACCGGCTGCGGGGTACCAAACCGACAGGGTCTCCTCCAGCCCAGATTTCAGGCTGTTAAACACCACATCAAGAGACAGATTTCTGTGAGTGGGTGATGGATTGTAAAAGAAAACCAAGTACATAAGAACCGGACACTGCCTGTCCAAGTTCGAAAGGTTCAAAATCTTTGGAGGGTGCAAGAGTTTTGGGAACACAGGCACTGTCTTCATGACAGAAACTGTTTGATAATTTTCATGTTGGGTGGCCATGAAAGCGGTTTCTTCTCGCTCTAATGCTTCTGGCTTTCTGTGAGTGAGACAGAAGAGAAGGGCATTCTCAATATAAAGAGAAAGCTAAGATTCCTGGGAGCTAACCTGTGTCTCTCTTTGGACTTATTTAACGTATTTATGTCATATAAGAATGATTTTCAATTCATCTTTTTCTTACCAAATGCTTTGCATGGCGCTGTTTCTGTATGACAAGGATACCCCGTGGGTCGGCGACTGATTATCTGGATCGCACTGGAGGGATTGACAATGACTTAATTCCTATCAATGGTGTATAACTCTTAACAGATCATGGTCATCCAACGTTGGGTCCACACATCTAGTTCTTGTGAGACCACATGCTGATGTCTAATCAGCAAGTCAGGCTTTCAGATTTCTAGTAAAACTCATTGTCATTGTCGTGGTGATCATGACGTTGGTGGCAATTATTTGACACTTATTCATTGTAAATCCTTTGAGATTTTGATGCGGGAAAAAGTTCATCCTTCATATCCGGTAAGGCATGTGGGCTTGTCACATCCAATCTGATAGATTACTCGTTGCTTTCCTGCAGATTACAGTTGCTGTGATCAGTCAGTGGTTTGAATGTGCCCGTAGTCTGTCAGGAAATCTTTGGTAATGCACAAGGCCGACAATGTTCAAATGAAAATGATCCGTATATGTGTTTGTCTGATGATTCCCCTGCTGGCTGTGACGACATAGAGTAGTTAAACAAAGCAAATAAAGTAACTTGGCTGAACAAATTAGGCGGAAATATAGTTCAAGTATTTGTTCTTCTGCTTGAAAAGTTCAAACTTTCCTTCTTGAAACGAGTTATTAAGATACTTATTTACTTAAACATATATAAAGAAGACATTAAATTAAGATATTGATAATGTGAGGTAACTATCATTTGTTAACATATCTCTTTTTCTTGAGTGTGGAAAAATTACAAAGACTCAGACTTATGAGTGATGGAATGATGAGGGAAATCATAAGAACTCAACCCACCAATGAAGATATAGTACAACTGAATCTAAACTTTGACACCATTTTATAAATGAGTTAACTCATCTTTTGTAATGTGTTGTTAAAAGAAAGGAACACCAAATATTAATGAAGTTATCAAGTAAAGAGCTAGATGTTCAAGCCCTTGCGGTTGAGTGGCATTTGAGGAGATTTCCACCTGAGAAGTGGGATTCAAGACACCTCTCTTCCCAAACAAAATCCTCCCCGTCCCCTTCCCTAAAAGAAAGAAAGAAAAAAAAAAAAGGGTAAAGAGCCAGCTTGGTTGAGTTGCAGAGTGACAAACGATGAGTCTGAAAGGACCAGCAGAAGTGGGCGTGCAAATGTCGGTATTGCCGTAGGGTATAACATCATTGCAGTAAATCTGCTTGGCAATTTTCCAACGGAATAGGATAAGGAAAACGGAAAAGGCCCACAATAATTAATGAGCTCTGGTTTCTTGGTTGCAAGTTCAAGTGTTCAACAAGATTCTGCACACTTGCAATAGTATAACTTGCAGCAAACAACCACAACAAAGAAAGCTCTGTTTTTCTGGTTTTCTTTAAGAGAAAGGAAGCAGACTAGCTGATTTGTGGCAAGCAAAGAGATGTGGGGCTGAAGCCTGTTGGAAAGACAGGTTGGCATATCTCATGGAGGGAGGGAGAGAGGAGGGTTGGGGGAGGGGGGGTCGGGAAGCTGCTGTTTGTATCAAAGCATGCGTGCGCTTAAAGTCCAGACTTGTCTTTTCCTGTCTGTAACTTTCCCAGCATTTGCCTTATTTCCAGGCCTCTCTTTCTTTTTTTCTCCTTCTCTCATCCACCCTTTTTCCCTTGGCTCGCATTGTTTAGAATACTAAAACCAGTCCTCCTTTTGGAAGTGCCTGCGGTTGCTCTACCATATCTACTCCTATCTACCTACGATTTGTATATGTGAAAGGAATTTGTTCTTTTCCACTTCTTTAGTGCTTGCAGCTTTTTTGTGCGACATATTCACATTCCAAGCTCACATTCATGGTATGCGAGCAACAAGTTTGCATGCGCAGCATGGTTTAAATAATTGTCAATGGGGTGCCACTCGTGGATACTTACAGCGTACTGTTTTAAGAGGTCAAACTTTTATCATTACCAGAGACTTACAATCACATCTTTCTGAATTATATCTGCCACCCGTGTTAGAAAGCTGGTTTTTTCATCTAAACTGTTCAAGCATATATTTCATTTTGAAAAAGATATTGGAATAAGATTTAAGTAATCTTAGATATATATTCTTTTGTCTCAAGCATAGAGAAAGGGTTTGAATCCTCCTCTCCCTCCCTCCCTCTGTGCATGAGTTAAAAAAAAAAAGTATAAAAAAAGATTTTTCACATTGACCTTTGTATATAGCTAAACAAGTGTCAAGCTCAAATTTAGGTTATGATATCATATTAAAAAAATTATTTTCTTTTTTAAAACCAACTCTTGTAAGGAAAAGAGTAGGTTTTTCACTTTAATCAATAAGCCTTAACTCAATAATAAGTGAGCATTATTTGGAATCTTGTAGTCTTAAGCTTAACACTCTAAATGCATGTGAATGGGTGTATGAATTATTAAAAAAGAAAAGAAATTAGGTCTTTCAAGTTATAAAGAATCCCAAGATAAAATTTAAATAATGTCAAATACACATCATCTTCAATAAAATGCAATGATACTTTATGCATATATTCTCTTTCTCGTGTATCTTTTTTACTTCAAAAATAAAAAACAAAAAAAACATAGTTGCTTTCGTACTGCGAAATATATCCTCGAGTTCCATCAGAATTATTCTCATCTTTTTCTTGTTCTACGGTTCTTCATGAACCCTGGTGTGTTATGCTTGGTTATGCACGCATGTAGACGACAGGTTACTGCATGAGCATAAAATATCCATCGCTTTTCCTTTTTTACTTATATTTTTTTCTTTGGAAAAGTTTTTATTTCTCATATGTTCATGAACATTTTCTTTTGGTTTCAAATTCCATCTGCACCCATGTCACTACTCCATGCTTTCTCAACATGGGTGTGGTAGATTTGTCCATTTACGGAACTTTAACATGCCATAGATACAGCAGAAAGTCAATGAAGAAAAGATCATTCATTAGAGAGAGAAAAAGAGAAGGAAAGAGACTACCAAAAAGATAAAAGAAAAGAAAAAAAGCAAAAGAAGAAAGAGCAGCGAATGTGATGAAGCAAAAAGGTCTCGTTCCGGGGAACAAGTTGAAAAGAAAAGTTGGGTGTGTTGTGAATGATTTTATCGTCATTGTGCAAGCCAGTCTTTTCTTCTGTTTCTTTTAGATTTTTCATGACCTCTTTCTCTTAATAAAGTAATTATATTTTAATTTAATGCATATATTATTTGTTGTTAGAAGGTATAAAGCTTAATTAAAAAATTAATTTAAGAGTTAAATAGTTCTTCTTTTAATACATTGTGACATAAGATTGCACAAAATAAAATCAATTCAACTTATAATTTGATATAAGTTAGAAGGTCTAAATCTTGCAACCTCAAATAAAATCCTCTCCATATAAATAAATTGAATAATTTGTGCATAATAATTTTACAAAAGAAAGAAACTATCTAATTTATCAAATTTCAAGTATTGTTTAAATGTTTAAGAAACTCCGGCGATCTTAATCATTAAAAGCCAGAGGTGGATGTTTTAAATTTTCAAATAATTATACCACCTTGTCGTGTGTGTGTCTACGCGTGTTTCCTTTTAGTAGCAAGCAAATAAAATATAAAGATATGTCAGCCACTTTACAGAAAAACCCTAAAAACAATGTTTTCTTGCATCTCCTTATTTTTTTTTTTCAGCTTTTGAATAACAAAACAGTCTTCTTTGTGTCAGCTTGAAGAATCAAGAAAGGGAGGAAAAAAAAAAACAACTAAAAGATTGACAAAAATAGAATAATTATGTAGTGACAAGTGCGTCATTGAAGGTTAAGCCAAAACGGTGACAAGTAGCAACTTCAAGACGTCGAAGCCGTTCTTAATGCTTCTTCTGTGAACTCTTCACGGACCTCAAAGGACCATTGACAAAGCCATTTCGAGGGGAAGGAGAATTGTTAGGCCAAAATGGTGGAATGGTAGAGGTGAGAGGGGCCATCTGTGACCTCATGACTACTCTTTTCGAGAGTGAAAGTGGGCACAAATGTTCAAAATTAGGTTGAAGTTGGATGGCCATAACTTTATGTTGTCTACACTTCTATGATAAACTTCTGACCTTATTTTCCAAAGGGAGATATTTATTCGTAGGATGGACTCTGATGTGATCGTTGCTATGCACGTCGCATAAATAATTGCATCCATATAAATATAGTTGTGTATTGATGTGATGGTAATGATAACTGTTATAAAGCTAATTTTGATCTTTAAAATTAATTTATAAAGATGATACAATATTTTTATATATAGACAATTTCACAAGAGATTATAAATAATGTAAGATATTTTAATATTTTATTTCAATATCATATCAAACAAAATTATTTGCTTTGCAAACGTTTTTCATGTAAAAGGTCTTACATCTGGACCATGGGTTACAACAACATGTTGCTTAAAATAACTCTTGGACTTTGATACGATATTAAAAAATTTATCTTCTTTTTAAAATCACATTGTAAAAATAAAATTCTCTTTAAATACAGAAAATTTCACTCTAAATTATAAGTACAGTAGAATATTTTAACAATAAGAACCAATTAGCTTACAGTTTTATCTTATAACAACTTTTTGTCCTGTCAAATGATTACTTTCAACGTAAGTCGTGCTGGTCATGATGTTCTTCCATAAAATGAAAGACCATTAAACAGTTATGCGTTAAGGTTTGTTTGATCTGAGTCGCTCTCCTGTTCTTTTGAAGCTTGGGCTTAAATTTCTAGATCCCTCCAACCATTGTCTGACCCAACTTTGTTGTCCCTTTGTTTTGCGGCTGAGCAGAAAAGGGGCTAGACCTACTTTACCCAGGCTTGCCGCAGTGCAGTCCAACCTCAGGTTGGGCTTAATTAAACTTGATTGGAGAAGAACTTGCTGCACTTGACTTGGGCTCTCCCAGAATTTTAAGGGCCACTTTGCTGCTTTCGCAGAAATGGCACTAACTGACCAATTTTGCTCATTATGATTACTTACCAACTAAAGAAGAAACTTCAAAAATATCGAATGTGTAATGAACAGAAAGCTTATAATACATGTTTTCATTCATCCAAAACAATGACACTCAGCCCTTGTTTGTATTCTTCCCTTGGATGCAGAATCGTACCCCTTTTATTCTATTTCTACATCATCTGCACTTCGAATTGGCATAGTTGTCCCTTCTGCTCAACGTGGGCATAGATCCAAAGAAGCCTGAACGTTGAAACATCGACCTAGGATTCAGTTTGTGATTGTCGCCTAGTACTCCATATCAGCTTGGTGCGGGGGCCCGGGGAGGAGGGGGGGGGGGGGGGGAGGGGGGGAGGAGGCGGGGGGTGGCGCGCTGGTGAGGCTTTGTTTGGCAGAGAACATGCTTTTGTGTTCAGAAATGTTTCCAATGGAAGGAGGTCTTCATCAAGTTGAGCCCCATAACCAGGCACATCTGCACCAATATTAGACAGATAATGAAGGAGCTGTTGGCTAGTATGAATTATAAATGAAATGCATATTTACTCAAGGATTTACCTCATTGTTGAGCCTAGCGAGTTCCATTTGTTCCTTGTCATCATCACAAATGGCAGCCAAATTTTCTTTTGCAGCCGCAGAGGTTCAATATTAGTCACCATCAATCAAGAGGCACCATATGTAGAATAAACCCTCATCTTATGGTGATATGGCAGTAACCGACAATAGGATATCAACTATTTTGCAATTGTCTACTTTTGAATTTTGCATCCTCCAGTGTGAAGAAAAAACCTTCTTGCAGCCCTGGTAATCTTCTATTAAAGCTGAATCTACGATTTCCTTCAACAAATGATACCCATTCTTCCCTTCAATATTCAAACAACAAGAAAGCATCAAATCTACTATGCTTTCATTGATCTAAAAACTACACGATATTCATTAAACAAATCCAATGCAAATATATGTTCAAATCCAGAATATACACACCACTCTGTTCAATCTTTTGCAAGGATTGGTCCCGTCACCACCCGTTCACCCCATCTTCCCGCTTTAGCTCCATGAAATAAATCTCCAACTTCCCATTCTGATACTGCAAAAGGTTTGAAGCCCTCATTTCTTTCTCTAAAGTAAGTCAAGGTTTGCAAGTTGATATTCAAACTATGGTAATGAGTTTCACATGTATTATGTCAAATGACGTACCGTAGAAATGGCAGATGACAGTAGATAATTAGAATGGAGGCTTACAAAGCAACATTAACTCTCCAGACCGTCTTTTCCTTGTTATTCTAGACTACATTATACCTAAATAACTATCCGCAATAATAGTCAACCCACTTCCTTTTTTACTCAGAAAGAAAAGCGGAAGTTTAAACCAAAACCCAGCATTTGAAAAAACCAAACAAGAGAAAGTAATCCAGATACCAATTTCAGTTTGTGGCCAATCTCGTCAAAGCTTTGGATGGGTGGTTATGCGAGCTCGTAGAGCTATCAACTCTAATACAAACATGGAATTTGAAGAATGCAGCATAAGTTATTCATGGCCAAGTGAGGAATGCCTTCCCTTTATGCTTCAACTGGTTCTACTATCCAAGAAAGAAAGAGAAAAATTAAAAGGGTAAAGAATGTGTCCACATCAATTTTTATCAAGGATAAAGATAATGCAGTGGGTAGTATTACCTGAATCAATGGAAAATGCATGGTTTTTAAACAAACATTAATTGTTTTTCCTTGCAATTTTGGATATCTAAACAATGCCTACTGTCAATGCTTTATATGTATGTTGCTTCTGCATCTATAATTCACACACACAAAAAAAAGATAATTATTGAGGGAGAAAAAAGATGAAGGTGAAGAATACAGGTGCTTCAAGTCTTATAACAATTTAAAATAATGAGAGCAAGTAGTTAAATCGAAAAAGAAGTTGTACGTGCTTTGGAGTTCAGATCAAAGTTTTGGACTTCGGATATTCGCAATCTTGGGCCAATCCTTACCCTTTTCTCTCTCACATCTTTGCAATAAGATAGGACACCCCTTAATTTGCAATAGATGTAAAGAGGATGCACATGTATCGAACCATTCTGGAGCACTCGTCAAACATTGACAATCTACAATCATGAGTGTTCGAAGAGTGGTAGCTTGTTGAAGCCACAATGGGGACGACACCAACTTTGGAAGATTAGCGAACTCCAAAATTTGGAGACTCGTAAGGCATGGTCCTTGCATCCAATCCTCATTGTTGGCTAGCTCAAGGTTAGACCACATTTGAATGCGTAGGTTTTTAAGTGCTGTGATATGTGTTTGTTTTTATGTGCGTTTAAGCAATGTGAAATAAGGAATGGTTTGGAATAGAGATGGACAAAGAGTAGTTCTTGTATTCAATGCTTTGAGCAGTACAAAAGTTAGCACTTACTTCTACAGACCTTTCTATTACAGTCCAAAACCAGTTAAGAAAGACGAACTACAACTAGAACACTTTAAGAACTAAAAAAAAGGAGTGCTTTGCTTAAACACAAGTAGAGTATGGCTTTTTTGCAAGTCTACTCTCTTAGAGTCTATTCTGCAGTATGTGCTGTCTATAGCACGTAACCCATTCTCCTTACACAAAAGAGCCGTGTCTTTTACTTCTTCATGACCCCTGGTGTCAATTAATTCACACGGCACCCACATCACATCCTATCACCCTTCCTTGACGGGGTGTGCCTTTACTCCAATGCTCTCTCGGAGCTTTTCATGTTGAATTCGTGGAAGACACTTTGTGAAGATATCAGCTTGCTGTTCTTCACTTGGACAGTACACGAACTTTACTTCTTTTGCTTCTACCAATTCTCTAACATAATGAACTTTTATGTTCACATGCTTTGTTCTGGCATGATGACTAGGATTTTGAGTCATGGCAATAGTAGACTTACTATCATTATAGATAAATGTTCTATTTTTCTGTTCAAACCCAATCTCAGTTAAAAGTCTGCGCAACCACACCGCTTGACAAGTTGCAGATGCAACAGCTACATATTTTGCCTTTGCCGTTGATAGAGAAGCAGAACTTTGCTTCTTGCTTGACCAACTGAAGGTTGTGCCACCTAGATTATATAAGAACCCACTTGTGCTTCGAGATTCCTTTTCATTTCCTGCCCAATCACTATCACAAAAACCTACCAATTCAAAATTGTTTGGCTTGGAATAACAAAGGCCAAAATCAGCAGTACCTTTTAAGTATCTCAATATGCGTTTGAGTCTGTTGTGATGGCCTTTTGTAGGCTTGTGCATAAACCTTGATAGCAATGATACATGATACATTATATTAGGACGTGTTGCTGTTAAGTAGAGTAGACTTCCAATAAGGCTTCTAAAAACACTTGCATTTGCTTCACCAGTGTTATCTTCTTCCATAACCTTCTCTCCTGACATCAGTGGAGTATCAACTGGATTACAGTAAGCCAAGTTAAACCTAGCCAGCAACCCCTTCACAAACTTGCTCTGGGACATAAAAATCTCTTCCTCCATCTGATACACTTCTAACCCTAAGAAGAACTTCATGAATCCCATGTCATTCATTTCAAATGTGTGAAACATTTCAGACTTGAATTCTTCCCACCTTTTATCATCATTACTCATAAATATCAAGTCATCTACATAAATGGATACGAGAATAACTGATTTACCTTTAAATGATACAAACAAGGTTGGTTCACTCGGACTACACATGAAACCTTGACCTATAAAATATTTGCTGATTTTATTGTACCAGGCTCTTGGTGCTTGACGTAATCCATAGAGTGCCTTATGCAATATGAGGGCCTTGGTTTTTGCACCCTTGACTGCATATCCTTGAGGTTGCTGGACATAAACTTCCTCTGCAATTTCACCATTTAGAAATGCAGCTTTGACATCTAATTGCTGCACACGCCAGCCATGTTGAGCAGCAACTGCAAGTAGCAGTCTTATTGTTTCTAGCCTTGCTACTGAAGCAAATGTTTCTCCAAAATCAGCACCAGGAATTTGAGAATATCCCTTAACTACAAGTCTTGCTTTGTGCTTCACTATAATGTCTTTGGGCAATTGTTTTAGGTGCTCGCAGTATGAGAGATTTAGTGTTTGCAAATTTTGCAACTTAGTAATAACATTAGGTAGCTTCTTGAAATCATTTCCAGAAAGATCCAAGTATCTTAAATGTTTTAACTCACTAATGGAGCTTGACACCAATTTAAGGTCATTAAAATGCAAATTCAAGGATCGCGAAGACTTGAAAATTTGTAAAACTTTCTTTGTAACTAACCTTGCTCCCAAGTGTATTGTTACAAGGAATAAAAAATGTTCTTATCCCATTTGTTTTGTGTAATGAAGTTGGTACTCCCCCATTAATGGATACATGACGAGTTTTCTCATCAATGCTTCTTCCTTTATTATTTAATAAAGTAATTAGTGGTCCTGACTTGCATAACAAGATCATGCATTTTAAAGCTCACATTACCAAATTCATCCATTTTAGCTTCTTGAAAGAATGATCCCTAAAGTAAATCCATAAAATAATTATGACCAATATCTTCCAAGCATTGATTTCCTTCTATCGGCTTAATAAACCCTTGAGTTATCCAAAGATCAACCAAGAATGATTGTCCATTTCATAATCTTTCGGAAATAAACTACAATAAGTGAAGCATTACTTCAAATGAAAAGGAAGATGATCATAACTCAACCTTAGAGTTGATAAGATATCATTTTCAATTTAAGATATTTTTGAAAGTTCATTGTTGATAAATGAAAACCACTGTGTTTTTAGATCTTTGAAATATAACAACCTTCCTATTTGTTTTCAAAGCTAAAGGGACACCTACACACTTTTTAAAGATTTTCCTCCCCATTTCAACAATCTCTAGATTTTCTAACTCTTGTATATTCTTAAAAGCCACTTGCTTAAATAAAAGCCATGATGCTCGATCATCTAAACCCTTTAAAACACATGGTTTCATTGTACTAGTTAATATTTGCAACCTTTTTATCATGTGTATTTTATTTATTTATTTATTTTTTGCTGAAAGGTCAAGTATTATATATCATCGTAAAGAATTATAAGATTGTTCAATTACATTATCATCATTTAAGCTTAAACATTGTATTTGGCAAATTCTAAAGCTTTTATAAGAATTTATTACAATTTATAGGCTTTACTCATTTTGTATATAAAATCTTCCCTCTCATATCCTTCTTGATTTTAACAATAATGGTTGAACTGTCTAAACTTTTATCATTGAATATTCTTCTATTTCTTTTCTTCCAAATGTGATACAATATGGCTTTGAAAGATATACTAAGCATGGTTGCTGCAAAACTTTTACTCTTGATAGCCTTGATCATCCAACATATTTCAGCTCTCTAATGTTCAATTTTTCGAGTTAATCTATTCATACCTAACATAGCCTTTCATATGTAATTTGTGAACTTGCATTCAAAAAATAAATGTTCTTGTGATTCTTCTCATTGTTGGCAAATGTTAAATTATAGGTTCATTGAGCTATTCCATACAACCACACGATTTGCTGTTGATAGTTTGCCTTTCAAAATGATTTAACATATAAAATTATGCCTTGGTACTCATTCTTTCCATACAAGTTTTGCCCATTTAGTATTTTCTCTGTGCTTTCTTAGTGCTACATAACTTTTGGCAATAGCGTATTCTGAGCCTGTCACTAGTTGTGTGAGTTTATTTTTTACTTGTAAAATATTCCTAAAACTCCAACCTAGTGATCCTTTCATCTCAACTTCTAATATATTTCTTCCCTTCAAATTTTCTATTATCATTTGTTTAACTCATAAAGAGTTTGAATTACTACACACAAGCGACCATAAGAGTTTTTCAACTGTCATCTTATTCCATGTATGAATGTTTATCAAACCTAGTCCTCCAGAAATTTTAGTCCAACAAAGTTCTTTCCATGCCACTTTCGCTACACATCGTCTATTAAGATTTACCTACTTAAAGGAAGATTCTAACCCTTTTTTCAATTTCATAAAATGTCTGTTTTAGCAGTAGAAAAATTTACATCAAATATGTTTGTAAGGAAAATAAAACACTTTTTGCTAGCTGCAATCTCCTCCTATAACTAATATGCTTAGACTCCCAACTTTCAATTCACTTTAATATCTTTTTTGTCAGGATTGTAAAATCTAGTTTGGAGAGTCTTTTGGTAATCAACGGAACTCCTAAGTATTTCATAGGAAGTTGGCATTCTTGGATAAGAATATGATCAAGTATCAAGTATATCACGTGTAGTTGTTAATATTTGACTACCTTTTGTGCCATCCATCAATAGTTCTTTCAAGCTTAACCATTTGTGTTGATCCTCATTCCACACATCATCCGATATTAGCAAGTACTTCTTTTCATTAATTGTTTGTTGAAGATTACTTACAAGTAGATCTATTCCACTAGCCTCAGGTTTCTTTTTTTGTTGCAGAATTCAATAATCTTTTCAACAATATTTTTAACGACAAAAGCATCATATATACAAACCCACATTTTTAGCTCAAATGTTTTTTCAATTTTCCTGTCATTGTATATGAGTTGCGCAAGTGTAGTCTTTACCAAACCACCGATACCACCGATACCAACAATTGAAACAACTAAAACAGTCTTCAATGTTGGAGTCCATCAGGAATCCTATAACAGTCTCCCTGTCATTCTCTGGACCAATAACCTTTTCGGCACGCACAAAAGAATGAGTGTTATCTCTCTCCCTATCCCTGACAATACGTGCCTCTAGGCGACCCTCTTCTAACAGAAATCCCCTGTTGGCTGTAGTAGCATCTAATCTCTGTCTAATCGCCTTAATCCTATGACCAATTTCAATACCATATGCAAGCTGATTTGATTTGGAAAAGAACCTACATACCTTTTTGACCGCCGTATCCTTCATTATTTCTCGTCGTAGCGCTTCAGTGGTAACATCATCCAGCAGGTCATCTGCATCATAGAGGATATCCTCCAGCATTCCAAGCCAATGTTTAACCGCAGGATTCCTATGCTGTTGTCTCTCTGCATCAAGAAGCACAAGTTCGATGGTTGAAACCGTATTCTTCAGCTTCTCAAGCTCATCTCCAACACCCCGGAGCAGTCCGAGCTCTTCTTTCGCCATAGTGAGCCCAAAGTTTGAATAATACCCGCAGCGATGGTGAAGAGAACTTTTTCTGCCATTTCTTGATAGTGAGTGAAAGAATGCATGCGTTTTTGAAGCCGTTAGAGCCTAGAATGAAGAAAGGTTTGCCGTTAAAAGGCTGAATGATGTGTATCCCTTATTTATGAAACCCTGCCATTATGATGGCCTTCTTATCTTCTTCTTTCCTGGCCATACGTGGGTGGTCGACAACCCCAAAAAGAAAAAAAGGGAAAATTGACGAACCCACATTTAAAGATTTTTTCTTTTCTTCTTCCTGTGTATAGCACTCAGCTGTAGAGGTTAATTGTCGTGGATTTGGTTGGCACGTGAAGTTGTAAAACAAACTGTCAATATATTTGCATTTGTGTTAAACAACGGATCTGACTTAGGGGTCCATACATAGTAAACTTTTGACAATTATTTGACATGTTTTTCAGAAGATAGCTGAAAATGATAACATCTTTTTAATTAAGGGTTAAACTCGCAACTTATCTATTTAGTTTGATTCTGTGAAGATACATTGGATGGGGAAATTTTAAACCCCTAATCACGTTGAATTCATTGAATATAGCCACCAAACTCATTAGGAAGTAAGGAAACTCGTGCACTTAATGCACGGTTTGGCAGCCAAAACAGGTGCATTTGTTGTCTTGTAGCTTGTTGGATTCAGTGAATATAGCCAATAAGATCAGTATACAAGATAACTCCAACCTTTGAAATAGAATGTTGTTTAAATATAAGAATTATTGTTTTGAGTGAATTAATTTTTAAGTTAGAATTTAACTTTGAACTCAACATATATATATTTAATATTTTTGATCACTCATGTTACTCTATTCTATTCAATTTTGACTCTCAAATATACTTAATGTGTCAAGAGTGTTAAAAATGTGACTCATATAAAAAATAATTTTTAAATAATTTTTATTTAAAAGAAAATAAAATTTTGACTTTCTAGTTTTTAAAAGAACAAATAAAGAGGGATAAAGTGGACACTTCTTTCCCATAGGGTCCACAAGAGTTGGGGTCCCACTATGTTATCGTAGTCGACTTTGGTTTCCAGTCGCACGCCAAAGAAAAATCTCCAAATCAACATCACAAAACTAGTTTGACATGGAAATTAAAACTAATCTCCGTGATTAGCGACGCGATTGAGAAGCAACGCTCCCACAGCACACCTAAATGATCTTCGTGTTTTACTCTACAAAGATTTAACGAAGTATTGTACAATGAGAATAAGAAAGTAATTTTCTTCAAATCAACTTCAAATTTTATAAAAGTTAAGATAATTAGGTAAATGGTATTAACCAAATCAGAAGAAGTTGAACATGTATTTGGATAATTGGGTAAATGGTATTAACCAAATCAAAGGAAGTTGAACATGTATTTGAGTTTAGGTCCAAATTCTAAACTCGGGATATTAGCAATTTTGGGCCAATTCTTAACCTTCTCACTTAATGGTCCCAAACCATTGTTCGCAACTGGAATAGGCGTAATCATACTATCCTTTCCTCCAATAAAGCAAATGGCCCAAATTCCAAAAGGTAAAGGAGCTATTGGAGGAAAGGACAGTATGATTACCTATATTTCAGGTGAATGAGGAGAGGAGAGGGGCCATCTGTGTGACTTCATGACTACTCTTTTTGACAGTGCAAGTGGGTAAAGATGTTGAAGATCAGGTTGAAGTTGGATGGCTACACCTTTGTGCTGCCTACACTTCGAGAATGAACTTCTGGCCTCATAGAATGCAGCATTCTATTTTCATTTCCTGAAAGGAAATATTTTACTAGAGAATGTGATTATTGTTATGCATGGATGCATAAAAAATTGCATCCATATGTTTATAGCTGTGTTGATGATTTGGGCAGTGACTAAGTGTAATAAAGCTAATTATCTTCTTGAAAATCATGTGACAAAGAAAAGAAAATATTTTCATATATAAGAAGATTCCATGGTAGATTGTCAGTTATGTAAGATATTCCGATACTTTATCTCACTATCAGTGAGATAAAGTTTTTGACTATGTGAATTTTTTTTGAAGAAAACCCCCTATAATTAAATTACGGATCATGACAGAATTTTATTAACAATAATTATTGGACTTTGATATCATATTAAATGCTTACTTTTACCATAAGTCTTTGAAATAGTTATGATGTTCTTCATCAAAATGAAAGACCATTTTAAACAGTATTATGTCAACATATGCTTGATTTGTGTCACACTTCGTTCTCTCGAGGCTTGGGCTTAAATTTGTAGATCCCTCCAACCATTGTCCGACCCAAGTTTGGAGTTCCTATGCTTTCTGGCTGTGCAGAAGACGGAGAAGTTCCACTTTCTCCAGGCTCGCCGCAGATCAGTCCAACCCATTCCTCTGATGCATGCTTTATCAAACTTGATTGTCCAAGAGTTTGCTGAATTCAAGAATTTGAGGGGTCTTGCGGATTCCGACGAAATGGCAGCTGATTTTGAAGCATAGCTTTACCCGTAGCGTTATCTCCTATCGTTTAGGTTCTAAAAGACGTGCAATAATCAATACATTTATATCCTATCTATTCATTTCATATTACAATGTAATGATTTGATCTATGTAACAAAAAAAAAAAAACTGAAAATTGAAAGTTGAGAGGCTAAGTATATTAGCTATGGGAGAATATTACAGCTAGCAAAAGTTGTTTTATTTTTTGTGCAAATATATTGACTATAGATCTTCATTTTACCCAATCATACACTATATAAAATTGAGAAGAGGATTAGACTCTTTTTATGGGGGAGATACATCTATTGAGAGATGTGTAGCGAAATTTGCTTAGAAGAAAGTATGTTACCCAAAACCATAAGACTATAGTCTTTTGAATAGAATAAAGATTATAAAACTCTTTTAGCTTTAGTTCCACAACACTATTCAAATAACTAAGCACTTGGTTATTATTGTTATATAAGTTTTTAATTCTACTTCAAGATATACAACGTAAGGGCCAATTCATAGGTGAGAAACGTTTTCTTCAAAAATTTAGAACTTAGAATTTGAGGAGTCTAAACATTCAATGATACATGTATCAGTAACTTTTACAGTATTTTGTTCCTTACAATATTGTGCTGAATGTGTGATTCAAATATTTCGTTTATGAGACCCACATGTCTTTTTTAGAGGATCCCGCACCTACAAAGGTTCATTTTCAAATTCCTTTGCCAACTGTAAGGTACAAACTTTGTTTGCTAATTAATTTAGACGACCTAACTTTTACATCTTTTCCTTTTACTTTTGCAGTTCCAGTCTTTCAAAAGCCAAGGAAAAATTATTCTTTGCAGCTGAGGCCAAGTTGAATTGAAGAAACAAAAGGTCATTTCCCCAGCCCGGGGAAAGTCATTGGTTCTCCGATAACATATGCAAAAATTACGACAGACAAAACATAAGTGGAGTCAGTTGCCTTAAGTTCTTCACAGTGCTTTAAAGTGAGATCTAGTTTTAATTTTTCTTTTTCAGAGATGCCTAGAACGGGGATGGTGGAGGATTTCATAGCTTACTTTGAGGTCTCTTATTTCCAGAAGCGGACTCCTTTTTAATTGCATCCAGCAGGTCACTTGACTCGCGTCACACTATGAGATAGTCATCTTCTATCTGCTACATTCCATCTTCTGGACAGTATCCCGGAATAAGTGATCTTAAGTGAAGAAGCTATCATTAAAGTGCTTCACTCTTTACCTTTGATTGTTGTCAAGGGTTTACGGTGAAATGTTGACGTCGGTAGGCATTGTAAGGGGGTTCAGGAGAAAAGAAAGACCGAATCACAAAGATCGTCTAATATTTTGGGTGAGAGACGGATATCTCTTACAAATAGTTCATATTTAGACCATTCTTTTAGAACATGTTCACTTTAAAAATGACACCTTAGAAAATTGATAATCCTAGTAAAGGTCACCTCCTCTCTCCCCCCCCCCCCCCCCCCCCCTCCCCCAACACACACACACCCCTTCCCCCATTTTTCTTTTTTGGGTAAAAAGATAAGTTTGCATCAATAGAATTTGATATACATAAAATATATGGGTATACCTTAACATTAGAAAACTTATTAAGGTTATGAAAAAATTAAAGTTGAAGGCCTCCAAATCACATTCAAAATGATACTTTTTCTTGTATAATTTTCTCTACTTTGTCAATAAGATTAGAATGCCACTTGTTTTGCTATGAAAGCATCTTTTATTGTGTTTAGTTTATATATAACAAATATAAGCTAAAAATGATATCTTAAGAAATTTAACAGTCAAATCTTTTTCTTTACTTACTTTGATTATCTCTTTCCATTCTTGGCAATAAAGTATGTCTATGGAAGTTGTTATCAGGAAAAATAACTTCTCCTTCGTCCACCTCCGTTGGAAGACCGCCCTTTTGCATCGCATGCCAATAGGTTTGTTCCGAACTCTGTCTCAAATATTTTGCACCTGTTCTATTATCCACGCAGTGCTAACATTATAGGTTTCTACAAAATGGCCACAGTTTTGCCGTAAGTTTCTGTATTTTATTTTTCTTCCTTTTGAGGGATGTCAAAGAAGAAGTATAGATATAAAAGAAGGCCCATAAAACGGGCATCCGAATTTGAATTCAGTGAGGCTAAAAAGCAATCCATTGGAAGGAAAACACAAGAACACTAGCACCAGGAAAGAATCCACCATCAAGAGTAAGTCTGGAAGGAAAGACAGCCAGCAACAGAACCAAGAGAATATGTATAGTACCTAGGTTAAGATACTTGCATTGTGAAAATAAAGTCTTAGATGATAGAAAATGAAAATTTTCAGGTGTCAATATCAGATTGGTTGTGTATTAGATAAAATGAAGACGTAAAGTTGATTTTAAAGGGTTTCAACTATAATTTTGTCTAATTATGCTTCGTAAAAATCTAATGAACTTCAATTATTGTCTCAGTTAATTTCCTCATTCTCAACACGTCTCATATTCAGTATATACTAATATAGAGAGCTTCACAATGCATTTTGTGCGTTTTTGCTTGTGACCAGTCTGTTTTTTTATTTTTTATTTTATTTTTTATATATATACATGAAATTAATGTATCAAAGAAAATAAGGGAAGAGTATATCCATATTGGCAATGATATGAGGTGGAACTTTCTTGTCAAAATGGATGAAGAAAGACGAGATATTTTCGTGCAGGTGGGAAATAAACAAAATGGAGTACTCTTGCTCCGTTTCTTCTAACGTACTCTATTAATGAAAGTCACCCTGGCAAATGGCTTTACACCTCCATTCCTTTCGATGCGAGGGAAATGTACTAGAAAAATAATGTACTGGATTTATCGAGAGAGAAAGAGAGAGGGAAAGAGAGGCGTAGAAAAAGGATGCAGTTTCAATAACAGATCTCATATTACAAACTTGATACATGACAACAATTTTTTTAAATTTAAACACACCTGCGAAGAAAACCGAACACACCATATTGAATGCTATTACAACAGCCATTAATACGTGCTATTTAAATCCTGGGAATTAAAAGTTGCGGAGGGAATGACCAACTCCTGGACTATGACCTGGGGATGTGGGTCGGAAGGCTTCAACGTCCCCATTTGTAGTTATAGGAACATGGTGCAACTGGCTTGGGCTTGCAACAGTCCTGCGCACTGTTGCAAGACCTTTTGGACTAAAGCAGAATTCACACATCTTCTAAAGAAGCTCCACGTCAAATCATTGAAGAGTCCAAAGAGGACTCTGTGCAGCACTTAGAAACCCCAAACACATGCCGCCCTCTACCTCCTATTACAGCCCTTTGTACCTCTGCTGGCTCTTTACCGAACAGCTCTGCACTGCCCAATGTCGCCTCGTGTTGCCTAATGTCTCCGCATGCTCTCACTGCCCAATGTCTCAATATTAAATCTACCTAGACTGATTACATCTCCTTTGTCTTAGTTGTATAAATATCGGCATGACCCATACTTGTCACCATAAAACTTTTATATTCTCCACTTAATATAGCAGACACGGTTCAACTTCTCATACTCTTTGTTTCTTGTTATTCATTTTGGTATCTAGAGCCTGAGTGACCGTGTCTTTGCAAGACCTTCCCTCACCCGTTATTCTTTCTCTCTCATCACAAAACCCACCTAATCCTCTTTTTTTTTTCTCCCGACCTCTCCATGGCTGAAAAACTCTCTTATCCTTTTCCTAGCTCTGTCAGTGTTGCCAACTTCGTAACCATTCGCCTCACTGAAAAAAATTATCTTCCGTGGGTAACTCAAATCAAATCTCTCGTGAAGACCCAGAAGCTTTTTGGCTTCTTAAGCGGTGAAACTACCAAACCTCCTCATGTCCTCACTGTCGATAGCCAAGAAACAGTGAATCCTGATTTTGAAGCATGGGAACAGAGCAACGATCTTGTAAAGTCGTGGTTGATTGGCACTCTTTCTGAAGAGGCCCTTGGCCATGTCTTCGAACTGGAGACTACTGCTCAAATCTGGGATGAGCTTGCAAATCGCTATGCCCAGAAATCCGAAACAAAAGAATTTGACCTTTTATCCCAACTTCATCACCTGCAAAAGGACAGTAAGCCACTTTCTGTTCATCTCAATGATTTTAGTTTGCTTGCTAACCAACTATGTTCCATTGGCAAGCCCCTGACAGATTCTGGCAAAACCTTTCGTCTTTTAGAGAGTCTTGGCAAAGACTACGAAGCTTTCAAAACGGCTATGTTCCGTCCGCCAGTTCCTGCCTTTGCTGATGTTGTTTCTCAGCTTCAGGCCTTTGAAGCTCGACTGTCCCGTTACAACCCTGTGCCCAATGATGCTGTTGTGTTCGCTGCCCAAAGGAACCAACGAGGAAATGGCCGTGGCCAGCCCCGCGGGGGCAGAACTTGTCATCCATTTTCCTCCCAAGGCCGTGGGTTTTCTGGTGCTGTCCAGAATAATAAGACCTCCTTTCGTAGGCCTCCCCAGAAGCTTGATAACTCTCAGTTTCAACCCCTTCATCCGGGGTCCCGCCCTCTGCCTGTCTGCCAAATTTGCTCCAAACGTGGTCACACCGCTCTTCAATGCTTTAAGCGGTTTGACCACAGCTATCAACAACAGGAGGTCCCTGAAGCTCTTGCTGCTCTTCGTGTTATTGATCCAGTAGAGGATGGCTGGGTAGCAGATTCTGGTGCATCTTCTCATATCGTCAATGACGTTGGTAAGCTCCGCAATCCCATTCCCTATACTGGCACTGATGGTATAATGGTTGGTGATGGCACCCTTGTTCCTATTACACACACTGGGGATACCTCTATTGCCAATGGCACCATTCCATTAACATCTGTCCTAGTTGCTCCTGCCTTGCACAAGAATCTTCTCTCAATTCCCCAACTAACCGATGACTTTCCTTGCTCTGTTGAGTTTGACTCACAATTCTTTTATATAAAGGACTTGCAGACCAACCGCCTGCTAGTTCGGGGAGTTAGGAAGGGCCCTTTGTACTTGCTGCCCACTCAGCCTTCATCAGCTCTTTTTGCAAGACGGCAGCAAGTAGCCCCCTGGAAGACTTGGCATTCTCGGCTTGGACATCCTCATGTGGCCACCGTCAAGTTTCTTCATCAGCAGCGTAAAATTCTTGCTAATGGTCCTTCTGATCTTTTGTGTTCCCATTGTTGTATGGGACGGACCACCAAATTGCCTTTTTCTTTATCTTCCCATCGGGCCACAACCCCCCTTGAACGAGTCCATTCAGACTTATGGGGACCTGCCCCATTTTTGTCATGCCAAGGATTTCATTATTATGTTATCTTTGTGGACGATTTTAGTCGCTTTACTTGGCTTTATCCTCTGAAAAAGAAGTCTGAGTTGTTTGATGTTTTTGTTACTTTTCGCACTATGATTGAAAAACAACTTGGTCTTCCCATCAAAAATCTTCAATCCGACAACGGTGGTGAGTATCTTAGTCATAAAATGACAGATTATTTAGCTCAACATGGCATTGTTCGTCAACTCTCATGCCCCCACACGCCACAACAAAATGGCCTTGCTGAGAGGAAGCACCGGCATATCACTGAGCTTGGCCGCACATTACTCTTACAAGCCCATCTTCCCAAAAAGTTTTGGGTGGAGGCCTTCTTGACTGCTGTTTTTCTGATTAATCGGCTTCCTACTCCCACCTTGCACCACAACACTCCTTTTGAAACCCTTTACCATCATGCACCTGACTACACAATCTTGCGCACCTTTGGTTGTGCCTGTTACCCCTTATTACGGCACCTTGCTCCAGATAAGCTTTCTCCCCGTTCCCTGGAGTGCATCTTTTTGGGGTATAGCCCTCGGCATAAGGGATACCGTTGTCTGCATTTACCAACTGGTCAGGTATTTGTCTCTCGTCATGTCATTTTCAATGAAGAATCTTTTCCCTATTGTCCATCAGAACCCCTTATTCCTTCTAACCATGAACCATCCTCCCTTTCCGCACCTTCCTCCCCTTCCACCTCTCTGGCAGCACCCCCTCCTGCTAGTCCATGTGCTATACCCCCCATGACAGCACCTTTTCATGCCAATCCACGTGTTGTGCCATCCTCCCCTGATCTCATCCGCATATCCCCCCCTCCCCATGGTTCTTCTAATCCTTTTTCTCTCTCTCCTTGCCTGCGTCCTCCAATCTTGCCAACTACCTCTCCTTCTCTCTCTCCGCCTTCTCCTGCTACAACTCTTCCTTCCCTTTCTTCCTCCCCCCCTCCATCTTCACCGCATACTACCTCTCCCACTGCTCCTTCTCGTATCCATCCCATGACCACTCGAAGTCAATCTGGGATTATCAAACCCAATCCTAAATATGCCCTTTACACCCACCCTTCCATTCCCACCCCTCCCATTACTGTCAAAACTGCACTTCGCCACTCTGGTTGGAAGACTGCCATGGATGATGAAATTCGCGCCCTTGCCCGCAACCACACTTGGACTTTGGTTCCTCGTAATTCTGCTCAGAATATTGTTGGATGTCGTTGGGTTTACTGCACCAAACTTGCCCCTGATGGAAGCTTGGACCGTCTTAAAGCCCGGCTTGTTGCCAAGGGCTACCATCAAGAAGCCGGTGTTGACTTTTTGGAGACATTTTCTCCCGTTGTTCGGCATACCACAATTCGTCTTGTCCTCTCCACTGCTCTTGTTCGGGGTTGGCCCCTGTTACAGTTCGATATCAATAATACCTTTCTGCATGGCCGGCTCTCTTCTTCTGTTTTTATGGAACAACCCCCTGGGTTTGTTAGTGCCACCTATCCCGACCATGTTTGTTTACTTCGACGAGCTTTGTATGGTCTTAAGCAAGCACCCCGTGCTTGGTATGACCGTTTCAGTGGCTTCCTTTTTGAGTATGGCTTCTCTGCGTCCATCAGTGATCCATCTTTATTTCTTTACAATTACAACGGTGCTCAGATTTGGCTTTTATTATACGTTGATGACTTAATCCTTACTGGAAACTCCCAACATAGCCTTAAGCTCTTTATTGATGCTCTCGGCTCTGAGTTTCCTATGAAGCACCTTGGTCATCTTCATTTCTTTCTTGGAGTCGAAGTCCTCCGCACTTCTGACGGTATTTCTCTCAGTCAGAAACAATATGCTTTAGATCTTCTCAGTCGTGCTGGAATGGACTCTTGCAAACCTATTGCTACCCCGTTACCCACCAAAATTCCGGTTGTTCGCAATGGTTCTTCTCCTTTCAATCAACCATCCACCTTTCGCAGCTTAGTCGGGGCTCTTCAATACCTCACTCTCACCCGCCCTGACCTCACCTTTGCTGTTAATCGCCTCTGTCAATCCATGCACGCTCCTTCTCTCACTGATTTTCACAATCTCAAGCGTGTCCTTCGTTATGTCCATGGGACTGCAGATTATAGCCTTTATTTTCACTCTCGCAGCTCCCTCAATCTTTATGGCTTTTCTGATGCTGATTGGGGTGGTTGTCCCACCACTTGTCGATCTACCTCTGGTTACTGCTTCTTTCTTGGTTCAAATTGCATCTCTTGGAGCTCCCGCCGCCAACCTACTGTGTCTCGCTCCTCTGCCGAATCTGAATACCACGCCCTTGCCTCTGCTACTGCTGAAGCTTCCTGGATTTGCTCTCTTCTTCGTGAACTTGATATCCCTCAACCCTATCCCACCTTGCTTCATTGTGACAACCTTTCTGCCCTTTACTTAACCACAAAGCCTACTCTCCATGGACGCTCTAAACACATTTCTATTGATTATCATTATATTCGTGAAAAGGTTGCTCAAGGGTCCCTTGTGACCACTTTTGTTCCCTCGTCCCTGCAGCTTGCGGATCTTTTTACCAAGGCATTGTCTCGCTCCATCTTTCAATCTTTACGCGCCAAACTTGGCATTGCTTCGCTTCCAAGTTTGCGGGGGAGTAAAGAAGCTCCATGTCAAATCATTGAAGAGTCCAAAGAGGACTCTGTGCAGCACTTAGAAACCCCAAACACATGCCGCCCTCTACCTCCTATTACAGCCCTTTGTACCTCTGCTGGCTCTTTACCGAACAGCTCTGCACTGCCCAATGTCGCCTCGTGTTGCCTAATGTCTCCGCATGCTCTCACTGCCCAATGTCTCAATATTAAATCTACCTAGACTGATTACATCTCCTTTGTCTTAGTTGTATAAATATCGGCATGACCCATATTTGTCACCATAAAACTTTTATATTCTCCACTTAATATAGCAGACACGGTTCAACTTCTCATACTCTTTGTTTCTTGTTATTCATTTTCTTCTTCTTCCTTGGGTTCAGGCTTCTTCCTTCAATGAAGAGAAGTTCTTGACAGAAAATGATCATAAAAAAGAAAAAGAATAGGCAAACGCGACTAGGTTTGGCCATTGTCAAGGAGAAGGAAGAAGTGAACGGTGAGAACCCATCACGCACCCGTTGCTATTTAAGGTTGAAAAAGCTAAAGCATCCATGTGAAGAAAACCCAAATGAAAAGAGAAGAAAATTTAAAAAAGGATAAAAGAAAGAATGTAACCCAAGCATGTGGGACACTGGCGCACTTACAGCGGCTGCGCGCCCTCAAGGTCTTGGGGAGCAATAGGTAGGGCTTATGTGATGGAATTGTGCGAGACAAAACAGATAAACAAGTAGTAGAAAAAAGAAAAGAAAAAACTATTATATCACTAACCAAAAAACTTATGTAGGGCTTATATAATTCTTGTAATTCTGGGGTATGCTTTTGTACACTACTTTTTATTAATGTATCCTTATATTTTCACAAAAAAAAAAAGAAATTGTGCTAAAAATAGTTAGTATTGTTAGTTCCCCACAATTCAAGTGGAGTGTAATTTGATTTTTTTAATGAAAAAGTAAGTTTTAGTATACACAAACATAAGACATACCCATAAGGTGGCTTGATAGGTTATTTGCCCACTTAAAAAGAAAGAAGGACTTAAGCTTCTAGATCTTAAAGTATGAAATAAGTTTTTGTTAGGATGGTTATTTTGGAATCTTATTATTTATCCAAGTTCCTTCTTATAGAATAGAATGATTTATAGTACTAAATGCATGAGAACTTTAGTTATGTATTTTGACATTAAAGAAAATATGACATGAAGTTGGAGAAGTCTTTTAAAGTTACCATAAATTCTTACATCTATACCCTCAAATCTACTTATTGTTGTAAAAAGAAATAAAAAGAATTGTCATGTTAATGTTAAAGTTGAATGATATGATTTGATATGATCAGATGGAATTAACAAATACAATTTCATTGAATGATTCATATATAGGGATAGACTTCCTACTATAAAAATAATATCCTAATAACTTTCCTCTATTGACTTGTATCATAATTTCTACGGTTTTTAAGTAGAAAGTAGGTCATACCTATTTTTTCAATATACTTGGACTAGGTAAATTTGACAAAATATTCTTATACAACAAAGCCTTCATAGAAATATCTACAATTAAAACTTTGAACTGCAATAAATGATCAAAGCCATTAAAGGAAAGAATTTGAAATAAAATTTTTTAAACTCTATTTCTTAACATGTGTCTATTGTATATGGTCTAAACAAAATTATAGACGTTTCCAAAACAAGGCTGTTGAGATACCATTTTTATTAGTTAGAATTAAAAAAGTAGTATATGAGAAAGCATCTCTATTTAAAAATATTAAATCCTCTCATGCAAATGTTTTATTATGTTATAACTATAGGATTCTTAACTCAATTTTCTTTTAGATAAATTGTAATAATGGGGTATGCTCCTAAGTTTTTGTATTATCTTATTTTTTGACAAATAAATTCATATATTTATTAAAAAAAAACACACACCCAACATTACAAGAATTACAAAAGTTACAAAATGATGGAGTGTAATTTTATCATATTAACATATACATTGAGATAGAAAAGAGAAGAAGAAAAATGAGATCAAAATTTTAGGAGTAAGAACTTTATCAAATATCAAAATTTTCATCTTCTATAATCAATTTTTAAGTTTTCCAGCCCTTGTATTCACTTCAATTTGTGCCGGTATGCAAATTGTTTCATTACGTTGAGTATGGTTACGTAGGGTGTATATTAGGTGCTGGTTCCAAGTGAGCGTATGTGTAGAATAACAATTAAATGGCTTTCCCCAATCAACATTCAGTACTCTCATGCAAAACCTTCTAGGAGGACTGCACATGATGCAAGTTGACGCTTCAATGTTCTACAATTTTCTAATCCCGTGATTCCTTTTGTCCCTTACAACTTGTGAGCTGTAAAAAGGTATAAACAAGATGACTGAAAGATCTTAAAAAGCTTCTCAACGCCGAGTTCAAGGAAACTAGCTTCATAGCTGTCGCGTAGATTCCCAAGGATATCCACCCCTTCACTTTTGCTGCTAGACATAAACTAGCTTCACAGCCGCAAAAGTTTACGGCTCGACATAGACTGACTGTGGCGCTCATGTTACTTGAGTCAAAGAATACATCTTTATAAGGTGTTTATATTTTGAAATAATATGAAAACATTTGAAAACTATGCTCAACATATTGTTATTTCATCTATCACAAATTACATAATTAGTTGATTTTTTTATTGTACAAATGGAAAGATTTCAAGTTAAGTATCTTTAAGTTTGTAATTACTTGAGTTGTTTGTGTTATTTAAAAAAATCAATAATAAAATTCTTAAATACACTCTTAACTTAGAAACTTCCATTCTTGGAGTTATAAGAGGTTTATTAGAAATAAAATTTTTAATGTAAGAAAGATACTTAAATAGTTGAAAACTTATATATTCAACATGCTTAAAGATTAGGTGAGATCATTTTTTATTAGACTAATTGTGGCGCTCACGTTACATGAGTCAAAGAATGCATCTTTATAAGGTGTTTATATTTTGTAATACTATGAAAACATTTAAAAACTATGCTCAACATATGTTTATTTTATCTATCATAAAATATAAAGTTAGTTGATTTTCTTATTGTATAAAGATAAGAGTTTCAAGTTAAGTATCTTTAAGTTTGTATTTACTTTATTTGTATGTGTTATTTTAAAAAATGAATAAGAAAATTCTTAAATACATTCTTATCTCAAAAACTATTATTTGAAGTCATAAGAGGCCTATTAAAGATAAATTCTTTTAATGTAAGAAAAATACTTGAACAGTTAAAAACTTATATGTTTAGTATACTTAAAGATGAGCTGATATTATTTTATATTTGTATACTATTTTTATTAATGTAAACTTATGTTTTCACTAAAAATAATACTTAAACAATTGAGAACTTGTATATTCCACATATTTAAAGATTAGCTGACATTATTTTATATTTGACTTGATACTTCATCTAGTCTTCATATAAACGTATGATTTTTATCACATACAATTGCTAATTATGTATATATTAAATTCAACTACTAAAACAATTGACATACATAATATATATGTGTGTATTATATGAACTCGTACCAACTTGCTGAATAGTTTATCATTTGAAATGGTACCTATTGAAACTTGAAGGTTAGCCGTTTAACTGTACGATGACTTCTAATGAGGCTGAAGAGTTTCAAGATTGTTTAAGAGTTTGTAATGATGGAAATCTAGTTAATCAATTCTTTTTTTGGCCAGCAGGACTCAAGAACTAAGATATGTTAATCTAGAACAATGAGAATGAGTTAGTCGGCTTCACCCCGCCCGAGATAATTGCACCAAAAAGACATTCTCTGCACGGTTCACTTAGAAATATAAAATATCATATCTGGATGGCTGGCGTTTAAGCTCAGAATTTTTTGGTCTAGGAACTCAAGGAAAGCAAATCCGCCCATCATGCCCAAAAAGAAAAAAGAAGCCTGTATTGGGCTCTCTGTTTTAAACTTCCTTTATAGAAGCTAAGCATGTCAAGGATTCTTTGTTTTTTGTAAGATTCCTATTTGTCGCGAGCTCAATTCCTGCTGTGAATTTTTCAGTACGCATGCATCACAGACCATCAAGTTGATGCACTTTCTCGTTCCATAATATGCTTGGTGGCCTTTCTGGTTAGAAACCTATAAGCTTATGGTCAAGCAGTTGAAAAAAGTCAAGTCAAGAGCATAAAAGCCACCAATCCATTCAAAGTCCTGGCGGCTTTACTTTGTTGGTGACCTCTTTAAAAGCAAGGCAAACGACGAAAACTCCAGGCAGAGTGCTTGGCCTCGAGTCCCCTCCGCCCCTCTGTATCTCAGAATCTGGCAAAAGGAATTGCGTGGTTGGCTCCTGAAACTGGGGAGCTCATGCGCGGTGCAAGAGGTAGCTGAACTCAATAGTAATGGAAAAATAAAATAGAGAAAAGAGTCCGATTCTCAGTTGAGCAGGGCTGTAAAGCACAAGCAACGTTGGAGGATTCTTGGAGGTGGGACTGACAAAATAAAATAAAATAAAATAAAATAAAATTATAAAAAAGGCAAGAAGAACGTGAGAGGATCGATGTTTTATACCGAAGCTAGGGGCATGAGAATCTCTGTACGGAATCTTCGAATAGCAAGATTCAAGATCTTCTAACATGCACCAAGCTCTCTTGAACTGACACTCTACGAACGTTAGGGTATTCCTTCAATATTTGTTCAATGCAGATCCAGGTTCTGATAATATTTTCCTAGTGAGTCTACTTGGACGAACCGATCTTGATACAAATATAATATAAAATAAAATAAAATCTCCGGCGTGTACCTGTCTTCTTACCTCATTATGGAAGCCATTCCTTGCGTTTGGTTCTATTACAAGATGTGAACACCCAAGTCGAGCAACGTTTGGTTCTGTTACATATTGTGTCTATTGTAGGTTCCAGGAAAGTTTGCATTGTGATCCAGGAATTTAACAACAGGTCTGCAATAAAGGTTTCTATAATATAGGTACTACTTTTCCGTAACCCTCGTGGTTCCTAAGTAATTGTTATTACTAGAATTTATCTCTAAAGACGTTCCTGACTATCCAGCTTCCAGTGAGAATCTAAGATAGTGGTCAGGCAATTTCTATGAAAAACATGTACGACAAAAAAGGGACATAATAAAAAATAAGAACAGGAATAAAACTTCAATGCACACACTCACTTTTAGTACAAGGGGTCAAGCAGAACTTCTTTACAACTACACCTTTATAACTGTTTAAGTCTTAAACCGAGTCGTAAGCCGTCCAAACTGCTTATTTGAAACAGTAGCCATACACAAGAGTTCGTCTCCATGTTATTATGGAAAATCTGTTGTAGAAAGCAAGCTTTTCTAGAGACCTGCCAAAGCACTTACTCCGCAGCCTTTTTAGATTAAAAATTTATGAGTTTTCGTTGTCGTTAATTGGTTCTTTTATTCTCCCTTTGTATAGTCAGAATATCTTTGCCGTTCTTTAAAAGGTTAGAGCAATCATCTAAGGGGGGTTGAATTCACAGATTCTAGCCTTCGGCTAAAACTTACTTAACATTTATTATTATACAACTAGCGTGATTGTGTTTGTTTGTCTAAGAGAATCTTTTCCTTTCTTTATTTTTATTTTATTTTCTGTACTTCCCAAAATGATAATCCGAACTTCACAATGATGTAATGTATACAAAACCATGTATTTCATTTCCAATGCTATCAAATATTTTCCTCATTAGATTTGTTCTGATATGAGAGAAGAACTGCACGAAAAATACATCAAATCCAACGTCTCTTCTTTTTAAAGGTGGAGAAGAAAGATGCTTGGTTTAAGAGAACTTTAGTAGGATAATTTTCTTGGTTTTTCTGCGTTTGTGAAACGAAGATATGGGAACAGTAATGTCAAGTGTACAGCAATACAAAGCAAGTTTCGCTCTCCAAACTCCAAACTCATACGTCGGAAAAAGCGGGTGAAGTAACCGGGAAAAAAAAAGGCAAGAGGATGATGTGGCGATTAACTTTTCTTAACATATAGAAAGGCAACGCATGTTCATCCTTATTTGCTGCAGGAAGCAGCCTCTCGTGAGTGCTTGCTCAAAATATTTAGAATAAAAGCTCTAGCAACTTGTTGATTTGCCGTTTATACACATAGAATTCTGGTAACTGTTTAATGTTGGTACCATGCCAGTACCCAGCTAGTATTGGGGTTACGGTGAAATGTTGACATCGGCAGGCACTGTAAAGGGGTTCAACAGAAAGGAAAGATTGAATCACAAAGACCATCCAAGATTTCAGGGCAGAGAAGGATATCTCTTACGAACAGTTCCATGTTTAGAGCCACTTTCACATAAAAAAACACCTTAGAAGGAATGATAATCTTAGTAAATGCTGTTGCAACTAATGGATTTTATGTGACTGCGGCCCCGGGACTACTTTTGAGTGAACAAGTTCTGGGTTGTCAAATATGATAAGTGAACGAGTACCTCAAGTCAGAAGGTTTTATGAACTAATGCATAGCAAAAGAAAGAATAAAGTTTGAATAGATTGAAGATAATGAAGATGGTGTGACAGTATTTAGTCCTGCCATTATATACTTTTTGTTGTCATTATCTCTAGATGACTGTGATTAGGACTTTGTTGTTTTCCTTATAAGTAGGATTGTCTTGTATTAATGACCTTGAGCCAAATGAACTTATTATGTTTGTCTTGACTACGTTAACTTTCTCAAGCCAATTTGTTTGTTTTCCGAAAAGAATTGCTTCAGCTCCATTTCACAAAACTCTGTTTCTCATTGCTTATCTAGCCTTAATGTTGAACTCTATTATAGTGGTATTGGAGCCCACTATTTAGAACGACCATATGTTCCGTATTTGATTGGAACTATCTTAGCCAAGAGCTAACTAGAGTTGATATGCAAAGTTCTAAGACTATCCTATTAGACTCAATTATAGACAAGATTCTACTTGGAGCATCATCATTGCGGAGTCCAAGCTCTAACACAAGAGATTCAGCCATTTGAACTTTAGAGCCCTCAAACAATTGCATGATCAAGCCATGGTTGAGGGTCCATCATTTGTTAAAGTAGACAACGCTATCTGCGGAACATGTTAGCTTGGGAAAAGTCACCAACAACCCTTCTCAAGCTCATCCAGCATCAAGACTGAACTCCTAGAGCTAGTCCACACTGATATGTGTGGTCCTATAAGGACCACCACTAACCACGGCAGTTGGTTCTTGTTCTCTATGTGGATGATTGCTCAAGAATGATCTAGACTTTCTTTGTCAAAGCGAAGTCAGAAACACTTGCAGTCTTTAAGTGATTCAAGCAGCAAGCGGACAAAGAGAGCAACAAAAAGAAAGAAAGAAAGAAAGAAAGAAAGAAATACTAAAAGCACTTAGATCCGATCAAGAAGAGGAGCTTTTATCTAGAGACTTTGATTCCTTATGCGCCAAGAGTGAAACTAGTAGACAATTCACCACCAGCTAAGAGAATATGTATAGTACCTAGGACAAGATACTTGCATCGTGAAAATAGTCTTAGATGATAGAAAATGAAAATTTCCAGGTGTCAAGTATCATATTGGTTGTGTATTAGATATGATGAAGATGTAAATTTGATTTTAAAGGGTTTCAACTATAATTTTATCTAATTATTTTGGATATAAGCAAATATAATAAACCGGCCTCATGAATCATAAAAATGCTATGCTTCATAAAAATCTAATGAACTTCAATTATTGTCTCAGTTCATTTTCTTATTATCAACACGTCTCATACTGATGACATACTAATATAGAGAGCTTCTCAATGCATTTCTCTGCGTTTTTGCTTGTGCCCAATCAGTTAATTTTCATTTCTATACATGAAATTAATCTATAAAAAAATACAAAATAAGTGAAGAGAATTTTCATTTTTCGTGCTGGTGGGAAATAAACAAAATGGAATACTCTTGCACCGTTTCTTCTAAAGTAGTTTGCACTAGAATCTAACAAAATGGTTCAAAACATAAAAAAAGTAACTGTGTGTATACTTTTCTCAGCTGGTATGGTCAATTATCGACCTGATGCCTTGAAAAAGCGCCAACCTTTTCGCATCTTAAATACAATGCTTATTACAACTATTGTTGAGAAGACCTTAGCTTGCATCTTCCTCCTGGTATGATTTTCCCACGTTTATTAAACATGGATATTTCATAACGAAGGAAAAGAAGGAACTTGCCCATTGCAGTTTATAACTTCTATACTCCTGATGATGGTAGTCGTGCGCAGTTTTTCATGGTTTACCATTGGGTTCACTGTCATAGGAGCACTACAAAGCTGTGAATTAAGATGACGCAGGGTTTTGCTACCGGATTTCGTGAATGACGAACGTACTCTATTAATGATAGTCACCCTGGCAAATGGCCTTTACACCTGGATTCCTTTGGATGCGAGGGAAATGTACCAGAAAAATAATGTACTAAATTTATCGAGAGAGAAAGAGAGAGGGAAAGAGAGGCGAGGAAAATAGATGCACTTTCAATGACAGATCTCATATTACAAACCTGATACATGACAACAAATTTTTTTATATTTAAACACACATGCGAAGAAAACCGAATACACCACATTGAATGCTATTACAACAACCATTAATACGTCCTGCGAATTAAAAGTTGCGAAGGGAATGGCCAACTCCTGGACTATGACCTGGAGATGTGGGTCGGAAAGCTTCAACTTCTCCATTTGTAGTTATAGGAACATGGTGCAACTGGCTTGGGCTTGCAACATTTTTTCTGGGAACTGTTGCAATGCCTTTTGGACTAAAGCAGCTTACACATGTCTTCTTCTTCCTTGGGTTCAAGCTTCTTCCTTCAATGAAGAGAAGTTCATGACAGAAGATGATCATAAAAAAGAAAAAGTACAAGCAAACACGACTAGGTTTGACCATTGTCAAGGAGAAGGAAGAAGAGAACGGTGAGAACCCATCACGCAGCCGTTGCTATTTAAGGTTGAAAAAGCTGAAGCATCCATGTGAAGAGAGCCCAAAATGAGAAGAAAATAAAAAAATAAAAAATGGATAAAAGAAAGAATGTACTCCAAGCATCTAGGACGCCGGCGCACTTACAACGGCTGCGCGTCCTAAAGGCCTTGGGGAGCAATAGGGAGGGCATACATGATAGAATTGTACGAGATAAAACAAGTAAACAAGTAGTGGGAAGAAGAAAATAAAAAACTATTATATCATTAACCAAAATACCATGCTTAAAAATAGCTAATACTATCAATTCCCCACTACTCAAGTGGAGTGTAATTTGATTTCTTTTTAAAATGAAAAAGTAAGTTTTAGTATGTAGAAATGTCAGACATACCCATAAGGTAGCTTAGTAGGTTATTTGCTCACTTAAAATGAAGCGAGACTTAGGCTCCTAGACCTTAAATGTGAAATAATGTTTTGTTGGGACGATCACTCTAGAATCTTATTAGTTTTTCTTCCTAGACCAATATCTAAGTTCATTCTTATGGAGTAGATAGATTCATGATACTAAATGCATGAGAACTTCTGTTGGATCCCATATATTCCAACAACTTCAATTATGCATTTTGATATTAAAGAAAATATGGCATGGAGTTGGAAAGTTTTTTTCAAGTTATGATAGATTCTCACATCTATGGCCTCAAACTTGCTTATTGTTGTAAAGAAACATACAAAGAATTGCACTATGTTAATGTTAAGGTTAAATTGTATGACTTGATATAGTCATGTGAAATCAGTAAACCCAACTTTATTGGATGACTTAAATATAGGGATAGATTTCTTATTGCAGAAGTGGTAACTTGATGACTCTCCTCTATTAACTTGTATTGTAATTTTCATGGTTTTTAAGTAGAAAGTAGGTCACACTTGTTTTTCAATGTATTTGAATTGGATAAATTTGGTAAATTATTCTTACACAATAAGGCTTTCGTAGAAATATTAGCGATTGAAATTTTGAATTGCAATAGATGATTAAAGCCAGTAAATGAAAGAATTTGTCTGTGAAGCTTCTTAAACTTTTTTTCTTACATATGTCTATTGTATATAATCTAAAAAAAATTATAGACATTTTCAAAATAAAGTGGTTGAGAAAACTAATACATGAAAGTATCTCTATTTAGAAATATTAAATCATTTCTGGCAAATGTTTTATTGTGTAATAATTGGATGATTATTGAATTGATTTTTTCTTAAATGAATTATAATAATGGAATATGCTCATAGTATTATCTTATTTTTTGATGAATAAACTTGTATATTTTTATATATAAAAAGGACATATCTAACATTACAAGAGTAACAAAAGTTACAAAAAGATGGAGTGTAATTTTATCATGGCTTTCTTCAATTAACCTATATTGTAATTTATGTGGTTCTTAATTAGAAAGTAGGTTATACTTGTTTTTTAGTGTACTTGGACTAGATACATTTGACAAAATATTCTTGCATAAAAAGGCATTCCTAGGCACATTAACAATTAGAATTCTAAACTATAATAGATGATTAAAAACAACTAAAAAAAAATTTGGTTGCAAATTTTTTTTAACTTTATTTCTTAACTTATATGTATTGTATATGGCTTAAATGTAGTTGTAGGCATTTTTAAAATAAAAATTTGAAATACCAATTTTATTAGTTAGAATAAGAAAAATAGTACTTAGAAGAATATCTCTATTTAAGAATATTAAACTTTTTCAAATGAATGTTTCATGATATTATAGTTGGAGAATTCTAAATTTGATTTTCTCTTAGATAATTTGTAATATTGGAGTATACCTTTAAGCTTTTGTATTTTTTTTTAACTTTTTTAGGAATAAACTTATGTATTCATAAAAAAAAAAAAAAATTGAAGAAGAAAATTTTAGGAGTAAGAACTTTATCAAATATCAAAGTTTTGAGCATCTATAATCACTTTTTAAGTTTTCCGTGCACAAGTGTTCACTTCAATTTGTGTCGCTATGCATATTGTTTCATGACGTTGAGTAGCAATGAAAATAAACCAGAATTTTAGTAAACTCATCCTTCTCTAGGTTTAGTATGGTTACGTAGAGTGTACATTAGCTGCTGGTTCCAAGTGAGCGTATGTGTAGAATAACAATGAACCTTCAGTAATCTCGCACAAAACCCGCTAGGAGGAATGCACATGATGAAAGTTGACACTTCACTGTTCGACAATTTTCTAATCCCATGATTGCTTTTGTCCTCTACAACGGGTGAGCTGTAAAAACGTATAGCAAAGTTGACTGAAAAATCTTAAAAAGCTTCCCAACGCACAGTTCAAGGAATCTAGCTTCATAGCTGTCGAGTAGATTCTCAAGGATATCCAACCCTAACTTTTGCGGCTAGACATAGACTAGCTTTGCGGCCGCAAAAGTTTACGGCTACACATAAACTGACTGTAGCGCGCACGTTACATAAGTCAAAGAATACATCTTTATAAGGTCTTTATATTTTGTAATAATATGAAAACATTTAAAAACTATGCTCAACATATTATTGTTGCATCTATCATAACATACAGAGTTAGTTGGCTTTTTTATTGTATAAAAGGAACGAGTTTCAAGTTAAGTATCTTTAGGTTTGTATCTACTTTATTTGTTTGTTTTATTTAAAAGAAATGAATAATAAAATTCCTTAATACAATCTTAACTTAGAAACTGTTATTCTTGAAATTAAAAGAGGTTTCTAGAGATAAATTTTTCAATCTAAGAAAGATACTTACATAGTTGAGAACTTGTATATTCAACATGCTTGAAAATTAGGTGAGATCATTTTTTGTTTGATGCAATATTATATCTGGTCTTAACATAAAAGTATAAGTCTTATCACGTACAATTACTTACATATATATTCTATAAACTGGAACAAACTTGCTGAACAGTTTATTATTTGAAATGGTGTACCTGTTGAAGCTTGGGGTTGGCCCTTAAGCTGTATGATGACCCCTAATGAGGCCGAAGAGTTGCAGGGTTGTTTAAAGGTTTGTAATGATGGAAATCTAGTTAATCAATTCTTTTGCGGCAGGCAGAATTCAAGAACTAAGATATATTAATCTAGAACAATGAGAATGAGCTTAGTCGGCCTTAACCCACTCAAAATAATTGCACCAAAAAGTGATTCGCTGCACGGTTCACTCAGAAATATAAAATATCAGATCGAGATGGCTGCATATAAGCTCAGAATCTTTTGGTCTAGGAACGCAAAGAAAGCACATCCGCCCATCATGCCCAAAAAGAAAAAGAAGCCTGCACTGGACTCTCTTTTTTAAAATTCTGGTATGCAAGCTAAGCATGCCGAGGATACTTTGTTCTGTAAAAGATTCGTATTTGTCGCGAGTCCAATTCCTGCTGTGAATCTGTCAGCACACATGCATCACAGACCATTAGGTTGATGCACTTTGCTCGTTCCATATTACTTAGTGGCCTTGTTTCAGGTTAGAACCTAAAAAGCTTATGGTCAAGAGGTTGACAAAGTCAAGTCAAGAGCATAAAAGTCACTAATCCGTTCGAAGTCCTGACGGCTTTACTTCGACGGTGGCCTCTTTAGAAGTGGCCTTTTAAAAAGTAAGGCAAACGATGAAAACTCCAGACAGAGTGCTTTGCCTCGAGCCCTCTCCGTCCCTCTGTATACAAGGATTCAAAATTTCAGAATCTTGCAAAAAGAACTGCAACAGATACCTGAACTCAATAGTAATGGAATAATAAAATAGAGAAAATCTCTGTTGTGCAGGGCTGTAGAGCACAAGCAACGTGAAAGGGTCGGTGTTTTATACCGACGCCAAGGGCATGAGAATCTCTCTACGGAATCTTCGAATGTCAAGATTCAAGATCCTCCAGCAGGCACCAAGCTCTCTTCAACTGACACTCTAGAGAGGGAATAGGACCACAGAGAACCTTAGGGTATTCCTTCACCATTTGTTCGACTGCAGATCCAGGTTCTGATATATTTTCCTAGTTAGGCTACGAACTGATCTTGATACAAAAAAATAAAATAAAATAAAATCTCCGGCGTGTACCTAACATATCTTCTTATCTGATTATGGAATCCTTTCCTGGCGTTCAGTCAAATATAAGATGTGAACACCCAAGTCGAGCAACGTTTGGTTCTCTTACATATTGTGTCTATTTTAGGTTCCAGGAAACTTTGCACTGTGATCGTGGAATTTAACGACAGGCCTGCAATAATACTACTTTTCCGTAACCCTCATGCTTCTTAAGTAATTGTTATTACTAGAATTTATCTCTAAAGACGTTCCTAACTATCCAGCTTCCACTGAGAATCTGAGATAGTGGTTAGGCAATTTCTATCAAAAACATATACAACAAAAAAGTGACAGAAAAAAAAAATGTAAACGGGAATAAAACTTCAATGCGCACGCTCACTTTTAGTACAAGCGGTCAAGCAGAACTTCTTTACAAGTACACCTTTATAACTGTTTAAGTCTTAAGAAGAGTCGTAAGCCGCCCAAAGTGCTTATTGTAAAACAGTAGCCATCCCAAAGAGTTTGTCTCCATTTTTCTAGAGACCTACCATAGCACTTAGCCCGCAGCCTTTTTGGATTAAATATTTATAAGTTTTCGTCGTTGTTAATTGGTTCTTTTATTCTCCCCTTTTTATAGTCAAAATATATCTTTGTCGTTCGCTAAACGGTTTAAAGCAGTCATCAAAGTGGGTTGAATTTACAGACTCTAGCCTTGGCTAAAACTAACTTAACGTTTATTATTATACAACTAGCATGATTGTGTTTGTTTGTCTAAGAGCATCTTTTCCTTTCTTTATTTTTGTTTTATTTTCTGTGCTTCCCACAATGATAATTCGAACGTCACGAATGATGTAATTCATACAAACCCATATATTTCATCTCCAATGCTGTCAAACACTTATGCTCACTAGATTTGTTCTTATATGAGAGAACAGTTGCACTAAAAATACATCGAAAGATGTTTGATGTTTGATTTAGTTGAACTTTAGTAGCATAATTTTCTTGGTTTTGCTGCATTTGTGAAACGAAGAGATTGGACATGAGAACAGAGGAAAAAGCATGCAAATTAGTACGTTGGGAAAAGCGGAAGAATTTGAAAAAAAAAAAAAAAGAGAAACAAAGAGGAAGATGTAGCGTTTAACTTTTCTGTAAATATAAAAGGACAACCCATTTTCATCCTTAATTATTGCGGGAAGCAACTGTCAGCAACCGGTCCTAATTATCTCTCTCCAAAAGACGCAGCTCTTATAAGGCCAAAAGTTCTGCGCTTTCTTAATGGTGTGGGACTCATACTTTTACAGTAACCTCTTGTGATTGCTTGTACTAAATCTTTAGAATAAAAGCTTAAGCAACTTTTTGATTGCCGTTTATACACATACAATTCTGGTGACCGTTTCATATCGGTAGCATGCTGTTTAACATTGGTACCATGCTAGTACCCAGCTGGTGATTGTTTTAAGGCCCTGATTGTTGCCAAGCTTACGGTTATCGGTTGGCACTGTAAAGGAGCTCAGGATGAAAGGAAGACTGAATCACAAGGACTGTCTAAGATTCAAGAGAGAAGGATATCTCTTACAAACAGTTCATATTTAGAGCCACGTTCACATAAAACACCACACCTTAAAGGAATGATATCCTAGTAAAAGTTGTTGCAACTAATGGGGTCTCTGAGACTACAAACACGGGACTGCTTTTGAGTGGACAACTTCTGGGTTGTCAAATATGAGAATTGAGCGAGCACATCAAGTCAGAAAGTTTTATGAGCTGATGCACTACTTAAGAAAGTGAAAAAAGTTGGGTGACCCATCAAAGCTGAAAAGATTGAAGATAATGGAGATGGCATGACAGTGTTTAGTCTTACCATTACATACATTTTTTTGTCATTATCACTAGATAACATCTGATTAGGACTTTGCTGTTTTCCTTATAAGTAGAACTGTCTTGTATTAATAACCACGAGCTAAATGTGTTAGAGATAAATCACCTCAAACGAGGCTTTGATCTAGAATTTGAACATCAATCATAGATTGAAAAAAGTTTTCATGCATAAACTAGAATGAGATTTGTGTACCTAACTACGTTTGCATTTTTTTTTACATTTTTAACTAAGAGTTTATCCTCTATTACTCTAATTACAATTGATGAGAAACAAGAGATTTGCACTAAAATCAATAACAAGAAACACTCGGTGGTAGAGAGGACGGTTTACATGAAAGGTTGTCTATTTTATGAACATACAAAAATGTGCATGAATGTTTCATTAAATAAATAAAAGTATTAATCTTGAAAAAATGACCATTATGCACTTAATCCTCTCAAATCCACCATGACCCTGATTTCAATAAAATTTAACTTTTAATGTATTGAATAAAATAATTTTGACTTATCACAATTTTATAAGATACACTATAACCCACAATAGCTAGCATTATGCTCGTAATCAAGGGTAATATTTGTTTTATTCAACTAGATAAATATTGTTTACATCAATAAACCTTCATAAGAGAATTAATCTATGTTAATTGATATAAGCCCATATTACATGAGTTCACAAAATAATCTAACAAAATGAACTTATGTTAAATGTATGATATGTTGCCATGACTACCCACCTTGATTAGCCCTTATAACTATAGAGATGTTAGGTGTGATCTCCCTTATTTTTTTTGTATTTGTTGTCATTTTTTATTTATCATACATAGAATGTGGTTTCTAGCCCATAAGTATAGGCAAAATATTGTGGAGTATTATCACAACAAAATATAGAAACAATTTGTTCACTTATAGGCTTCTCCCTAATATCCCTTTTTTTCACAACCCATTATCTTTGTCTTAAGCGCTTTGTCTTTCTCAAGCCAATTTGTCTATTTTCCACTAATAATTGGTTCAACTACATTTCACAAGACTCTATTTCTCATTGCTTTATCAAGCTTTACTTTGAACTTTATTATACTAGTGTCGAAGCCCAATTTCAACATTGTTCTAGGTTATTTCTAAGCTGTTGCAATCATTCTAATATCACTTGTTAGAAATTCACACAATTCTAACCATAGTTATTTGGATCGAGCATAAAAGTGCCTCCACATGTACACAATAATTTTATGTCATTTGACCTTTACAACTTGTTTAGGAAATTAAATTTTTCCTAATTAATTCAATACAAAACTTTACAATTATTGGCTTTTGAATAGAATAAAGATTATAAAACTCTTTTAGCCTTAGTTTTATAGTACTAATCAAATAACTTAATGTTAAGACTGATTAAATAGTTGGATTAGAGGATATGGTTGTAATTGTGGACCTTAAGGTTATTTTTTTGTTATAGTGGTTTTCTTAGTAGTATTCGGCTAGGATTTCTATCCTCTTGTAATAGTAAATTTTCCTAGTAGTAGTTGACTAAATTTTCTTTAAGATTTCTTAATAAATGAGGGAGTATAAAGAAACTTAGAAGGCAAGCATAAAGAGTCCCCTTAAGGGATTAATTGTTGGAGAGAAATGTTTTTATGGATTCTAGTTGATGAAAGAATCCATTAGATACCTATTTAATGAGAGAGAAAGTATAAGAAAATCAAATGAGAAGAGACTACAAGGGATGTAGGACATATGATGTTCTAAACATCTTAAATATGCCATGTTTGAATGTGTGCATTCCCATGATATTGTGTTTGATTTTTATATGTAAGATATGTTTGGTTGAATTCCCCCAACAAGTGACATTAGAGTCACTTGGATCCCCAACAAGTGGTGCAGTGAGTGTTGAAGAGCAAGACAAAAGATAATGAATTGAATGTGGTGAATACAATTGAAGAAGCATATAGATATTTTAGGGTGAGATTTTCTCTTTCCCTACATCCAGTTTGATTTTGGATGGTATTAATGTAGATTAGCCGGAATATGTTATCGGAATAGACCAGTTGCAAATTAAGGTTTGTAAAGTGCATATCAATGTCTCTCTATCCAAATTTAAGCATTTATGAGCCAAATTGTAGTTTTTTCATTGAAAAACATAATGTTTCGGAGACTATAGGTATTTTTTAGTTGTTAGATTGAAGATCAAAACTGATCAAATTGTTTATAATGGTCATTTGAATCTTTGGCTTAAGTTGTGATGTTAAATGATAAAGAATTATGGAGATATTGACATTTCAGGATAGATTGATGATTAAGGGGGAGCTTGTGGTACTTCTATGTTGATATAGTTGATGAGGTAAATTTTGGGATTTTCAAGTTTGTTGATATCCATATGAGGTGTAGGAGGCTTTGATGGTTGATTTTGGAGAAGCACCAACAATTTTGGATAGGAGGTGGACTCTTTGACAGGTTGATTTTGAAGAGGGATCTCAATTGTTGTGGAAAATCCATAATTTTTAATCTTATTAATGGCTTAATGGTGGAGGATGCATTTGAATAGAAGAAGCCCATGATGATATGTAGATGCATAAAAAGAAATACGGCCTACGAGAGGTGTAACCTAGAAAAGGCTATAATGGAATTGCCTAAAAAGGTATGACTTGTGAGAGACATGATTAAGAAGAAGCAAATGTGGCACAATTGATGAGAGCTTGTTTTAAAAATGGTTTATTCTATCTTTCTTTATCATAAAGACTATAGTTACAAAAGTTGAATTTTTTTTTTTAATCTTTCTCTTTCAAAAGACTATGATTGAAGAGAGTTTCTTTAATCTTTCTTTATCCAAAGATTGTAATAATGGAAGTTAAATTTTTTTTTTCAGTCTTTTTCTTTTCAAAGATTGTGGTTGTATAGTTGATATATTTGAAAATATTTGTTATACTTTCTATTGTGCAGGAACATTGCACCAAATTGTTTCAAGGGAGAGATTGTTAGAATTGAAGGAACAATTAGGTTAGAGGGTACGGTTGTGGTTGTCAACCTGGGGTTGTCTTCTAGTTGTAGGGGGTTTTCCTAGTAGTATCTAGATAGGATTCTCATCCTCTTATAGTAGTAGATTTTCTTAGTAGTATTCAACTAAGATTTGTTTAGGATTTTTTTATAAATAAAGAAAGCATAGAGAAATATACAAGTCAAGCAGAGAGAGTCCCTTTGAGGGGTAATTGTTAGAGAGTTCCCTCTTATGGATTTTAGTTGATGAGATAATCTATGAGATACTTATTTGATGAGGAAAAGTAAAAGAAAATCTAATAAGAAGAGACTCTAGGAGAAGTAAGATATTATGATATTCTGAACCTTTCAAATATGTTATGTTTGACTGTATGCATTCCCATGATTGTGAGTTCAATCTCTATGTGGATGATGCACTTGGTTAAATTCCCCTAAGACCTAGTACTTAGTTGTTATTGTTATTCAAGATTTTAATTCTGCTTCTCGATCTATAATTTAAGGGCCTATTCATAGGTCTTCCAACTTAAGAAACTTTTTCTTCGAAGATGTAGAACTTGGGGTTTGAAGAGTCTACAGCATTCAATGATACATGTATCACTAACTTTTTCAGTATTTTATTCCTTACAATATTGTACTACATGTGATATTGAAATTTTTCGTTTATGAGACCCACATGTCTTTTTTATAGGATCCCGCACCTACAAAGGGTTAATTTTCAAATTCCTTTGCCAATTGTATGGTACAAACTTTGCGTTGTTAATTAATTTAGACGAGCTAGCTTTTACGTCTTTTCCTTCTACTTTAGCAGTTGAAATCTTTCAAAAGCCAAGGAAAAATTATTCCTTTGCAGCTGAGGGCAAGTTGAATTGAAGAAAGGATTGCAGGGAAAAAGCTGAATCATGTGTATCCCTTATTTACGATGACCTTCTTGTCTTCTTTCCTAGCCGTACGTGGGTGGTCGATAACCACAAAAAAAAAAAGAAGGAAAAATAGACATGCAAATCCTCTGCATTATTGACGAACCCACATTTAAGAATTTTTTTCTTTTTTCTTCTTGTGTACAGCACTCAGCTGTAGAGGTTACTCGTTACTTTGCTTGGAAACGTGTCATTGTAAAACAAACTGTCAATATATTTGCATTGTGCTAAATAACGGATCTGATTTAAGGGTCCATAACTAGTGAATTTTTGAAATTTTTTGGAAAAAAACATATTTTTGATTAAGGGTTAAACCCGAAACTTATCTATTTAGTTTGATTCTGTGAAGCTACATTTGACGGGAAATGTTTTCAACCTGTAATCATGTTAAATTCAATGAATATAGCCACCCAACTTATCATGGAAGTAAGGAAACACGTGCACTGAACGCACAGTGCCAGCCAAAACAGATGCATTTGTTGTCTTGTAGCTTGTTGGATTCAGTGAATATAGCCAATATCTCTTTGGATGGTACAAATTTTGCTTTGCTAATTAATTTAGACGACGTAACTTTTACATCTTTTCCTTCTACTTTTGCAGTTGTAATCTGTCAAAAGCTAAGGAAAAGTTATTCCTTTGCAGCTAAGGGCAAGTTGAATTGAAGAAACAAAAGGTCATTTCCCCAGGCTGGGGAAAGTCATTGGCTCTCCGACAACATATGCGAATGTACGACAGAACAAACATAAGTGGTCAGTTGCTTTAAGCCCTTCATAGTGCTTTAAAGTGAGATCTAGTTTTAATTTTTCCTTTTCAGAGATGCCTAGAACGCGGATGGTGGAGGATTTCATAGCTTAGTTTGAGGTCTCTAAGTTCCAGAAGCCGACTCCTTTTTATTGTATCCAGCAGGTCACTTGACTCGCGTTACACTATGAGATAGTCAACTTCTATCTACTACATTCCATCTTCTGGACAGTATCCCGTAATAAGTGATCGAAAGTGAGGAGGCTATCATTAAGGTGCTTCACTCTTTAGCTTTGATTAATGTCAAGGGTTTACAGTGAAATGTTGACATCCGTAGGCATCGTAAGAGGGTTCAGGAGAAAAGAAAGATTGTATCGAAAAGACTGTCTTAGATTTTAGGGGAGGAAAGGAGATCTCTTGCAAACAATTCATATTCAGACCATGTTTTTATTTTATTTTTATTTTAAATAATTTGTTTAAGACCATGTTCACATAAAAACCAACTCCTTAGAAGAATGATAATCCTAGTAAATGTCACCTCTTTTCTTCTTCTTCTTTTTTGTTTTTGGTGAAAAGATAAGTTTACATTAATAGAATTTAATATATAGAAGTATATGGGCATACCTCAACATTACAAAAGTTACTAAAGTTACAAAAAGAAATGGAGATTAGAAGTCTTTGAATTTCATTTATAATGACATTTTTCTAAAAGAATTTTATATTTTGAAATAAAAAAATATTTCTTTGAGCAATTTTCTTTACTTTTCTCAACGTAATTGAGATGTCAGTTATTTTACTCTAAAATAACATGATTACTTTAACGCTATCAATAATAATAGGGTCATTAAAGAAAGAACTAAAGTGGGCACCCTTGGCTCGTGAACTTCCTCAATAGTCGTAACTAGTAGTTTTAACGTTAGCCCCACAAAAAGGTAATCGACCAAAGCTATATATGCGTATCTCATGTTGGAATACACAATGAATGAACAGAACTAGAGTACTTGTTAAATAATTACCCTCCATAAAAACTTCCAATGTCTTTGTTTGGTGACTAGCACTACACTTCCCCTACCTTCACGTGACACGGCCTACACCTACCTTTTTTTTTGTTTTGTTGAAATATAAGTTTGTATTAATAAAAAGTAGTGTACAAAAACATAGGAGTATACCCTAGCATTACAAAATTATGAAAACTATGGAAATATAGAGGTTGGAAGCCTTTAAATCTCACTCAAAATAACATTTCCTTGTGAAGATTTTATATTTTGAAACAAATAAGCTCTCCCTCGTATAGTTTTCCTTACATTAGCCAATAAAATGGGAATGTTGATGATTCTATTTTGAAATTGTCTTCTATTTCATTCTGTCCATATACAATAAATACTAGCTAAAAAAGATATTTTAAGAAGCTTTGTAGCTAAATCCTTTCCTTTAGTTGCTCTAATTATTCATTGTAGTTCTTCATTTCATCCTTCAATATGACTCGAATTCCATTCTAAGCAAGGATAATCTTCCAAACCATCATTGTCCATGGACATTCAAAAAAGAAATCACTTATATTTTCAACATGAGACTAACAAAAGTCATAGTGTAAGTTAACTAAACGAAGCCATTGTACCATTCTTTTTGCTGTAAAGAATCAATCTTGACAAACTAGTCATCCAATAAAATTATGCTTGTAAATGCCTCATGTCCAATTTAAATCATACTAATCCACTTTTTCATTAACTAGTTGAAGGTTTTAATAAATTTCTTTGCAGTAATAGGTAGACGTATAAAGAACCGGGGTAAGTGTGGGCTTTAATTTGAGAAAACCTTTCTAACTCCATATCATGGTACCTTTGATATCAAGTTGCATTACTGAAGTTCTTTTACATTTTGTATTATGAATCGACTTACTTTATAATGAAGCATCTGGAAGATTGATGAGTTTCCAAAACATACATCCCAAAAGGACTTTATTCCAAAATTTAAAATTCAGTAACCTCAATCCCCTTTCCTTCTTTAGTGAGCAAACTGTTTGCTAAATAACTTTGTGAGAGTTTTGTATGTCTATTGTACCTGCCAATAGAAAGTTCATAATCTTTTTTTTAATCTCATAAATTGTTTGCTTTGGTAGTAAGAAAACTTGCATTCAAAATGTACATTTGGACATTAGAACTGATTTTGTCAACTGTAACTTTCCTACAAAGCTAAGATCTTTCATTTCCCAAGCTTCTATTCTTCCAAATATCATATCTGTTAGACCTTTGTAATCAATATAAGTGAGTCTTTTCGTAATAAAAAAACTCTATGATATCGAATAGGAAGTGTACCATAGAGAAAGGTGAGTGATTTAGAATAAGAAGTTGCTCTTGTTATGATAATCATGAGAAGAACATTTGCAATTTACTTGATTTTGTATTATTTTATTCTTAAATGAATAATCTCACATATTCATAAAAAAATATAAGTTAAAAATTATATCTTAAGAATTTTAATACTAGGGTATGCTACTAAGCTTTTGTATTCTCATATTTTTTAATGAATAAACTTACATATGAATCAAAAAGTCAAATCAATTCTTTTAGTCGCTTTGATTTCTTCTCTCTTTTTTTTTGTTAATAAAATATGTGTATGGAAGTTGTTATAAGGAAAAATTACTTCCCCTTCGTCCACCACCGCTAGAAGACCGCCCCTTTGCATCGGATGCCAATAGGTCTCTCCTGAACTGTCTCATATATTATGGACTTACTTGTTCTATTGTCCACGCAGCGTTAACATCATAGGTTTCTACAAAATGACCAAGGTTCTGCCGTAAGTCTGTCTGTATTTTATTTTTCTTCCTTTTGAAGGATGTCAAAGAAAAAGGATAGACATAAAACAAAGCCAATAAAACGGGCATCCGAATCTGAACGTCAGTTAGGCTGAAAAGCAGTCCACAGGAAAGAAAACACGAGAACTCTAGCACGAGGAAAGAAGAACCCACCATTAAGAGTTAGTCTGGAAGGAAAGCCAGCCAGCAACCGAACTAAGAGAATATGTATAGTACCTAGGATAAGATACTTGCAATGTGAAAATAAAATCTTAGATGATAGAAAACAAATATGTCCAGGTGTCAGATAAGATGAAGATGTAAATTTGATTTTAAAGGGTTTCAGCTATAATTTTGTCTAATTATTTTGGATATGAGAAAATATAATAAAGCAGCCTCATGAATCATGACAATGCTATGCTTCATAAAAATCTAATGAACTTCAATTATTATCTCAGTTAATTTTCTTATTATCAACTCGTACCTTATTGATGATATACTAATATAAAGAGCTTCACAATGCATTTTGCTGCGTTTTTACTTGTGCATGAAATTATCTCAGTTAATTTTCTTTTTTATACATGAAATTAATCTATCAAACAAATAAGTGAAGAGAATATCCATGTTGGCAATGACATGAGGAAGAAGAAAGGGAAGAAATATTTTCGTGCTGGTGGGAAATAAACAAAATGGAATACTCTTGCTCCGTTTCTTCTATAGTAGTTTGCACTAGAATCTAAAGAAATGGCTCAAGACCTACAAAGTAACTGTGTGTGTACTTTTTTCAGCTCGTATGGTCAATTATCGACCTGATGTCTTGAACAAAGCGCCGACTTTTTGCATCTTAAATACGAAGTTTATTACAACTATTGTTGAGAAGCCCTAAGCTTGCATTTTCCTCCTGGTATGATTTTTCGACCTTTATTAAACTTGGATATTTCATAACGAAGGAAAAAAAAAAAGAAAAAAAGAACATGCCATTGCAGTTTATAACTTCTTTACTTCTGAAGATGGTAGTTGTGCGAAGTGTTTCGTGGTTTATCATTGGATTCACTGTTATAGGAGCGCCACAAAACTGTGAATTAAGGTGACGCAGGGTGTTTTGCTGGCGTAATTTGAGAATGAGAACGTCCTCTATTAATGAAAGTCACCCTGGCAAATGGCCTTTACACCTCCATTCCTTTGGTTGCGAGGGAAATGTACCAGAAAAATAATTTACTGGATTTATCGAGAGAGAAAGAGAGAGGGAAAGAGAGGCGTGGAAAAAGGATGCAGTTTCAATAACAGATCTCATATTACAAACTTGATACATGACAACAATTTTTTTTTTTTTAATTTAAACACACCTGCGAAGAAAACCGAACACACCATATTGAATGCTATTACAACAGCCATTAGTACGTGCTATCTAAATCCTGGGAATTAAAGGTTGCGGAGGGAATGTCCAACTCCTGGACTATGACCAGGGGATGTGGGTCGGAAAGCTTCAACGTCTCCGTTTGTAGTTATAGGAACATGGTGCAACTGGCTTGGGCTTGAAACAGTTTTTTTAGGCACTGTTGCAAGGCCTTTTGGACTAAGGCAGCTTGCACACATCTTCTTCTTCCTTGGGTTCAAGCTTCTTCCTTCAACGAAGAGAAGTTCTTGACAGAAAATGATAATAAAAAGGAAAACGAATAAGCAAACGCGACTAGGTTTGGCCATTGTCAAGGAGAAGGAAGAAGTGAACGGTAGGAACCCATCACGCAGCCGTTGCTATTTAAGGTTGAAAAAGCTGAAGCATCCATGTGACAAGAGCCGAAAATGAAAAAAAAAAAATTAAAAAGGATAAAAGAAAGAAGGTACCCCAAGCATCTAGGACGCCAGCGCACTCACAGCGGCTGCGCACCCTTAAGGCCCTGAGGAGCAATGGGTAGGGCATACATGATATAATTGTACGAGATAAAACAAGTGAACAGGTAGTAGGAAGAAGAAAAGAAAAAACTATTATACCATTAACCAAAATACTATGCTTAAAAAGAGTTACTATTGTTAGTTTCCCACAACTCAAGTGGAGTATACAATAGTAACTATTGTTAATTTGATTTTTTTAATGAAAAGGTAATCTTTAGTATACAAAAATATAAGACATACCTTAAGATTTTAAGAGTTATGAAATTTACGAAAATATGGAATGTAATTTAATCATATTAACATAATACATTGAGATAAAAAAGAGAAGAAGAAAAATGAGATCAAAATCTTAGGAGTAAGATTATCATCAAATATGGAAGTTTTCATCTTTTATAATCACTTTTTAAGTTTTCCACGCCCAAGTATTCACTTCAATTGGTGCCGCTATGGAAATTGTTTCATGACGTTGAGTACCAGTGAAAATAAAACAGAATAGTCGTAAAGTCATCTTTCTCTAGGTTTAGCATGGTTACGTAGAGTGTATATTAGCTGCTGTTTCCAAGTGAGCGTATTTGTAGAATAACAATGAAATGGCTTTCACCAATCAACATTCAGTACTCTCATACAAAACCTTCCAGGAGGACTGCGCATGATGCAAGTTGACCCTTCACTGTTCTACAATTTTCTAATTCCGTGATTCCTCTTGTCCTCTACAACTTGTGAGCCGTAAAAAAGTAGAGAAAAGTTGACTGAAAAATCTTAAAAGGCTTCTCAACACACAGTTCATGGAATCTAGCTTCATAGCTGTGAAGTAGATTCCCAAGGATATCCACCCCTCAACTTTTGCGGCTGGGCAAAAGTTTACGGCTAGACATAATCCGCTTGTAGCACCATGTTACATGAGTCAAAGAATACATCTTTATCAGGTGTTTATATTTTGTAATAATATGAAAACATTTGAAAACTATGCTCAACATATAATTATTTTCTCTCTCATAAAATATAGAATTAGTTGGCTTTAACTGTATGATGACTTCTAATGAGGCCGAAGAATTGCAAGATTGTTTAAAAGTTTGTAATGATAGAAAGCTAGTTAATCAATTCTTTTTTGGCCAGCAGGACTCAAGACTGAGATATGTTAATCTAGGACAATGAGAATTAGTTTAGTCGGCCTCCCCACTCGAGATAATTGCACTAAAAAGAGATTCTCTGCACGGTTCACTTAAGAAATGTAAAATATCATATCTGGATGACTGGCGTATAAGCTCATAATTTTTTGGTCTAGGAACTCAAAGAAAGCAAATCCGCCCATCATGCTTAAAATGAAAAAGAAGCCTGTACTGGGCTCTCTGTTTTAAACTTCCTTTATAGAGGCTAAGCATGTCAAGGATTCTTTGTCTTGTATAAGATTCCAATTTGTCGCGAGCTCAGTTCCTGCTGTGAATTTGTCAGTACGCATGCATCACAGACCATCAAGTTGTTGCACTTTTTTCGTTCCATAATGCTTAGTGGCCATGTTTCTGGTTAGAAACCTATAAGGTTATGGTCAAGCAATTGAAAAAAGTCAAGTCAAGAGCACAAAGTTACCAATCCATTCGAAGTCCTGACGGCTTTACTTTGGTGGTGGCGTCCTTAAATGTAAGGCAAACGATGAAAACTCTAGACAGAGTGCTTGGCCTCGAGCCCCCTCCGCCCCTCTATATTTTAGAATCTGGCAAAAGGAACTGCATGGTTGGCTCCACAAACTGGGGAGCTTATGCGCTGAGCAATAGATACGTGAACTGAATCATAATGGAATAATAAAATAGAGAAAAGAGAGTACGATTCTCTGTTGTGCAGGGCTGTAAAGCACAAGCAACGGTGGAGGATTCTTGGCAGTGGGTCTGACAAAAAAAAGAAAGAGGCAAGAAGAACGTGAAAGGGTCGGTGGTTTTATACCGACGCTACGCGCATGACAATCTCTGTACAGTATCTTCTAACATATGCGCCACGCTTTATTCAACTGACACTCTACAGAGGGAGTAGGACCGTAGAGAACGTTGGGGTATTCCTTCAATATTTGTTCGACCGCAGATCCAGGTTCAAATAATATTTTCCCAATGAGGCTACTTGGACAAACTGATCTTGATACAAAAAAAAATAATAATAATAAAATCTCCGGCGTGTACCTAACATGTCTTCTTATCTGATTATGGAATCCATTCCTGGCCTTCAGTCAAATATAAGACGTGAAGACCCAAGTCAAGCAACGTTTGGTGCTGTTACATATTGTTTAGGTTCCAGGAAAGTTTGCATTGTGGTCGTGCAATTTAACAACAGGTCTGCATCAAGGGTTTTTATACTATGGTAACTACTTTTCTGAAACCTTCATGCTTCTTAAGTAATTGTTATTACTAGAATTCATCCCTAAAGACGTTCCTGAGTACCTATATTTAAACTATGGATTATGATAGAATCTTATTCACAATAGCAATTACACCATGATATCATATTAACAAAATTATTTATCTTCTTAAAATCAAGTTGTAAGAAAGAACGTAATATGTACATATGTAAAAGTATGTCTTTATACTTATATATACCAAGTTTTACTAATGCAAATTTATCTTTTCACCAAAAAAAATTATATGTAGAAGATTTTTATTGCAGGATATAATCATGTAAAATATTCTAACAATAGGACCCAATTAACTTATGGTTTAGTTGTATAATAACTTTTTTCTTGCAAATGCTTACTTTTAGCATAAGTCTTTACAATGGTTGTGACGTTCCTCAAAAAAATGAAAGACCATTTTAAATAGTATTACGTAAAGGTATGCTTGATTTGTGTCAGATTTTGTTGTCTTAAAGCTTGGGCTTAAATTTCTAGATCCCTCCTACCATTGTCCGACCCAATTTTGGAGTTCCTATGTGTTGAAGTATGCACTTCAGTGACCATTCATGACTTATCACAAGAAACCAGCACACAAGTCAAACCTTGAAAAAATGGGTAATGCTTGGTGCCCACATCAAGACAGGACAAGTCACCATCATAAATCATGGACAGAATGGTTGGTGAATTCCATGGATCTTATTTACACCATCCAACTAATATAAATACTAAACTATATGTATAGAACAGTCTATAAATAGGAGAGCAAGATAAATTTGTGGTATGTCCGACTACTCCTCTAAAAATGTTGTAGAGATGTAGTAGGGCATTTAAGCCATGTAATAGAGCTTCTAAATGTTTCTTTTATGTCATTGTCTTTCCTTTATATATATTTATATTGGAGTTGTTTTTATTATTATTTCTCTCATTAAACACTTCTCATGATATTTTCCAGTTGTTGCTCTAGCATTATCTCCCATATATCCTTTGTTATAGACTTGTTATTCTTTACTTCAACTTGTTCATCAAACCAAAGTATCAAATGTTACAAACTCGAGTTTCTTCTCTATGCTTTTTGGCTAAGCAGAGGAGGAAGCAAACCCATTTTCTCCAGGCTAGCCGCAGTGCAGTCCAACCCGTTCCTCTGATGCATGCTTTATTAAACTTGATTGTCCAAGAGTCTGCTGAATTTGACTTTTGCTCGCCAAGAATTTAAGGGTTATCTTGCGGCTTTCTGCAAAATGGAAATTGATTTTGAAGCATAGCTCTACCCGTAGCATTATTTCCTATCGTTTAAGTTCTCAAAAATGTGCAATGGGCAATACATTTATATCGTATCTATTCATTTCATATTACAATGTAATGATTTGATCTATATAACAAAAAAAAAAAATTGAAAAATTAAAGGTTGAGAGGCTAAGTATATTAGCTATGGGAGAATATTAGAGCTACCAAAAGTTATCTTATTTTCCATGCAAACATATTAGCTATGGATCTTCATCTTACCTCAACAAACATTATACAAAATTGAAATAAGGATTAGACTCTTCTTATGAGTAAACCATTAAGGTACATCTATTTGGAGATGTAAACCAAAATTGGCCTAGAAGAAAGTATGTTATCCCAAGAAGTTTGGAGGATTAAGGTTAATAGACACAGACACACACACTTGAAATAAGGCATCAATTGATAAACTTCTATGCTCTCTTTGATTAGTCACTTAAATTCTCTATGGATAATATGGATGATCTTTGAAAAGCATAGGGAAAAAATGTGCTATAATTGATGATGAAAGGATCATTATTTTAGATCTAGAGAACCATCTTATAGGTTACTGATGAGCTTTCACAACTAGTGATGAAATTAAAGTATAGCATCATTAAAAGCTACTTAGAGTTGAAAGATAGTGAAGAAGAAGTTGAGTGAGCAAGATTGGTTTGGAAATAGGGGATATATAAACATAACTTAATCTACTAGATTACTATAAAAGACAAACTTGCAATAGCATGTTGAGTAGTGGTATGGAACAACTTAACGAAGTCAACAATACAACCTATATTAACAAAAGTAAGAACCAAAAGATCATTTATTCTTTTATTGTAGATTCACTCAATACATTTAAAGGATAATATTAGTTATAAACTAACTATCTTGAATTATTGAGCAATAGAGAAAAGAAGTAAGTTGGATGATTAGAGTTATAAAAAAACAAACATTTTATAGCAACTTTGCTAAGTTATATCCTTTAAAGTTACAATCTACCATATCTAGAATGAAAAGGATGGAAAAAGAGTTGATAATCAAAGCATATAAGGTATTGTCATTTTGTCAATATCAAAAAGGATATGAGAGTTAGAATCTCATTAATTAGGATTTTAAAATTTATAAATTATAACAAGTATGTACAAGAAATCTGAAAATTTTCAAATGCCATTTTTGAGTCTAGATAATGATTGATTGATTGATTGATTGAACTATTTTGCAATATTAATTATCAAACATATAAAATACATGGAAATTCACGAAACAGAAAAAGGGATTGTTGCTCCCCCTTAAGCAAATGGTAGATTCTCGAGGTGATAGTGCACCATATCCTTGCTGGAAACTTCCCCCCGTTACTTTACCTCTACATGTGTGCATGGCATGGACTAAGGCGACTAGTTATTTTTCTAACGGCTTCTCCGCCAAAGAGAGACTGGTCCTTCCACCGAGCGCAACCAAATTGTTGATTGTTCGCTCAAGAGGCACAGATCTCCCCTCGCTTATACATTTGTGCACAACCTCATTCTAATATCACTTGTTAGGTATTCTCACATTTCTAACCACAGTTATTAGGATCAAGCACAAACATGCTTGCACACGTACACAATAATTTGATGAAATTTGACCTTTACGACTTGTCTACATCTGGAAGATTAAATTTCTCCTGATTCATTCAATACAAAACTATACAACTATAGTCTTTTGAATAGCATAAAGATTGTAAAACTCTTTCAGGCTTAGTATCATAACACTATTCAAATAACTTAGCACTTGGTTTTTATTGTTATATAAGTTTTTATTCTACTTCAAAATATACAACTTAAGGGCCTATTCATAGGTCTTCCAACTTGAGAAACTTTTTATTCGAAGATGTGGAACTTAGGATTTGAGGAGTCTAAAACATTCAATGATACATGTATCATTAACTTTTACAGTATTTTATTCCTTACAATATTGTGCTAAATGTGTGAATGGAATGTCTCAATTTATGAGGCCCACGTCCTTTTTAGAGGATCCCGCATCTACAAAGGTTGATTTTCAAATTCCTTTGCCAATTAGATAGTACAAACTTTGCTTTGCTAATTAATTTAGACGACCTAACTTTTACGTCCTTTCCTTCTACTTTTGCTGTTCCAATCTTTCAAAAGCCAAGGGAAAATTATTCCCTTGCAGCTGGGGGCAAGTTGAATTGAAGAAACAAAAGGTCGTTTCTCCAGCCTGGGGAAAGTTATTGGTTCTCCTATAACATATGCGAAAGTACGACAGATAAAACATAAGTGGAGTTGGTTGCCTTAAGAGCTTCACGGTGCTCTAAGGTGGGATCTAGTTTTAATTTTTCTTTTTCAGAGATGCCTGGAACGGGGATGGTGGAAGATTTATAGCTCACTTTGAGGTCTCTAATTTTCAGAAGTGGACTGCTTTTTAGTTGTATCCAGCAGGTCACTTGACTCGTGTTACACTATGAGATACTCATCTTCTATCTTCTACACTCCATCTTCTGCACAGTATCCTGGAATAAGTGATCGTAAGTGAAGAGACTATCATTAAAGTGCTTCGCTCTTTAGCTTTGATTGTTGTCAAGGGTTCACGGTGAAATTGTGACATCAATAGGCATTGTAAAGCGCTTTAGGAGAAAAGAAAGAGCGAATCGCAAACATCGTATAAGATTTTGAGTAAGAGATCGATATCTCTTACAAACAGTTTATATTTCGACCATGTTCACATAAAAAGCAAAACCTTAGAAGAATGATAATCCTAGTAAATGCCACTTCTCCCCCTTTTTTGTGAAAAAGTAGTTTACATTAATAAAATTTAATATACAAAAGCATAAGAACATATCTTAATATTACAAAAGTTACTAAAATCATAAGGAAAAAAAAAGAGGTTAGAAGCCTCCAAATTTTATTCAAAATGACAATTTTTTGAAAGAATTTTATATGTTGAAATAACTAACTTTTCCTTGTATAATTTTTTTCTTGACTTTTTTCAATAAGATTGGAATGCTAATTGTTTTATTCTAAAAGTATCTTCTATTATATTCAGTCTATATATAACAAATACAAGTTAAAATGATATCTTAAAAAGTTAAGCAGTCAAATCTATTCACTTAGTTGCTTTAATCACCTCTCTTCTTTCTTGTCAATAAAGTATGTCTATGGAAGTTGTTATTACGAAAAATAACTTCTCCTTCGGTCACCACAGCTGGAAGACCGGCGTTTTGCATCGCATGCCAATAGGATTGTCCTGAACTCTCTCTAAAATATTTTGGACTTACTTGTTCTATTGACCACTCAGTGCTAACATTATAGGTTTCTACAAAATGGACACGGTTTTGCCGTAAGTTTGTCTGTATTTTCTCTTTCTTCCTTTTGAGGTTTGTCAAAGAAAAAGGATAGATATAAAAGAAGGCCAGTAAAACGGGAATCCGAAATTGAACATCAATAGGGTTAAAAAGCAATCCACTGGAAGGAAAACACAAGCACTAGCACGAGGAAAGAAGAACCCACCATCAAGAGTGAGTCTTGAAGGAAAGCCAGCCAGCAATTGAACTAAGAGAATATGTCTAGTACCTAGGATAAGATACTTGCAATGTGAAAATGAAGTCTTGGATGATAGAAAGTGTAAATGTTCTGGTTTCAAGTATCATATTGGTTGTGTATTAGATAAGATGAAGATGTAAAGTCGATTTTAAAGGGTTTCAGCTATAATTTTGTCTAATTATTTTGGATATAAGCAAATATAACAAACCAGCCTCATGAATCATGACAAAGCTATGCTTCATAAAAATATAATGAACTTCAATTATTATCTCAGTTAATTTTCTTAATATGAACACGTCCTCTATTGATGATATACTAATATAGAGAGCTTCACAATGCATTTTGCTGCGTTTTGTTTCTTCATTTTGCTTGTTAATTTTCTTTTTTATTCATGAAATTAATCTATTAAAAAAATAAGCGAAGAGAATATCCATATTGGCAATTATATGAGGTAGAACATTCGGGTCAAAATAGAAGAAGAAAGACAAGAAATATTTTCTTGCTGTTAGGAAATGAACAAAGTGGAATGCTCTTGCTCCGTTTCTTCTAAAGTAGTTTGCACTAGAATCTAAAGAAAATGGTTCAAAACGTACGAAGCAACTGTGAGTGTACTTTCCTCAGCTGATATGGTCAATTATCGACCTGATGCCTTGAATAAAGCGCCGACCTTTGGCATCTTAAATAGGAAGTTTATTAGACTATTGTTGAGAAGCCCTTAGCTTGCATTTTCCTCCTGCTATGATTTTCCCACGTTTATTAAACATGGATGTTTCATAACGAAGGAAAAAGTTTGGGTTCACAAAGCTGTGAATTATGATGACGCAGGGGTTTCGCTAGCGGACTTTGAGAGTGATGAACGTACTCTATTAATGAAAGTCACCCAGGCTAATGGCCTTTGCACCTCCACTCCTTTGGATGCGAGGGAAATGACCCAGAAAGATAATGTAATAGATTTGTCGAGAGAGAAAGAGAGAGGGTAAGAGAGGCGTGGAAAACAGATGCAATTTCAATAACAGATCTCATATTACAAACTTGATACATGACAACAAAAGATTTTAATTTAAACACACCTGCGAAGAAAACCGATTACACCACATTGAATGCTATTACAACAGCCATTAACACGTGCTATCTAAACCCTGGGAATTAAAAGTTGCGAAGGGAATGACCAACTCCTGGACTATGACCTGGGGATGTTGGACGGAAAGCTTCAACTTCTCCATTCGTAGTTAGAGGAACATGGTGCAACTGGCTTGGGCTTGCAATAGCTTTTCTAGGCTTTGTTGCAGTGCCTTCTGTACTTGGACTAAAGCAGTTTACACACATCTTCTTCTTCCTCAGGTTCAAAGTTCTTCCTTCAATGAAAAGAAGTTCATGACATTAAAAAGAAAAATAATAAGCAAACGCGACTAGGTTTGGCCATTGTCAAGGAGAAGGAAGAGGTGAAACGTGAGAATCCATCACGCAGCCCTTGGTATTTAAGGGTGAAAAAGGTGAAGCTTGCATGTGGGAGACCCCAAAAGAAAAGAAAAAAAAAATAATTAAAAAAAAGATAAAAGAAAGTGTACCCCAAGCATCAAGAAGGGCGCCGCACTTCTAGCGGCAGCGCCCCCTTAAGGCCTTGGGCAGCAATAGGTAGGGCTTGTATGATAGAATTGTATGAGATAAAGCAAGTAAACAAGTACTAGGAAGAAGGAAAGGAAAAAAATATTATATCATCACCAAGATACTATGCTGAAAAATAGTTAATATTGTCAGTTTTTCACAACTTTTTTTAAAGTAAAATAGTAAGTTTGCATTAATAAAAATTAAGATGCAGAAATATAGGATATATCTTAACATTATAAAATTTATGAAAACTAAGAAAAGATAGAATGCAATTTGATTATATTAATAGAATACATTGAGATAGAGAAGAGAAGAAGAAAAATGAGATTAAAATTACAAGAATAAGATCATTTTATCACATATTGAGGTTTTCAACCTTTATTATCACTTTTTAAGTTTTCCATGCTGAAGTGAATTGGTGCACTATGCAAATTGTTTCATGGCTTTGAGTAGCAATGAAAACAAAACAGAATTTTCGTAAACGCATCTTTCTCTAGGTTTAGTATGGTTATGTAGAGTGAATATTAGCTGCTGGTTCCAGGTGAGTGTACAATGGTTTTCACTAATCAGCCAGCAGTCTTTCGTACAAAACCTTCTAGAGGACTGCACGTGATGCAAGTTGACCCTTCACTGTGCTACAATTTTCTAATCCCGTGATTCCTTTTGTCCTCTATAACTTGTGAGTTGTAAAAAAGTAGAAAAAAAGTAGACTGAAAATATTAGAAAGCTTCTCAACACACAGTTCATAGCTGTCGAGTAGATTCCCAAGGATATCCACCCCTTAACTTTTGGGGCCGGGCAGAAGTTTGCGGCTAGATATGAACTGCCTGTAGCACAAAGGTTACAGGAGTCAAAGACTACGCCTTTATGAGGTGTTTATAGTTTGCTATAATACGAAATAATTTGAAAACTATGCTCAACATGTGATTATTTTATCTATCATAAAACACAGATTTAGTTGGCTTTTTTATCAAGTTAAATATCTTTAAGTTTGTATTTACTTTATTTGCATGTGTTATTTAAAAGAAACGAATAATAGAATTCTTAAATACATTATTAACTTAGAAACCGTTATTCTTGAAAATTAAGTGAGATCATTTTTTATTTGATTTGATATTGTATTTAGTCTTAACATAAAAGTATAAGTCTTATCACATACAATTACTTATTTATATGGGTATATTCTTTAAACTTGCACAAACTTGTGGAACAGTTTATCGTTTGAAATGGTACCTGTATGATGACCTCTAATGAGGTCGAAAAGTTGCAAGATTGTTTAAAGGTCTGTAATGATGGAAATCTAGTTAATTAATTCTTCTTTGGCAAGCAGGATCAAGAACTATGATTTGTTAATCTAGAACAATGAGAATGACTTTAGTCCGTCTCAACCCACTCGAGATAATTGCACAAAAAAGAGATTCTCTGCACGGTTAACTTAGAAATGTAACATATTATATCTTGGTGGCTGGCGTATAAGCTCAGAATCTTTTGGTCTAGAAACTCAAAGAAATCACATCCGCCCATCATGCCCAAAAAGAAAAAGACGCCTGTACTGGGCTCTCTGTTTTAAACTTCCTTTACAGAAGCTAAGCATGTCAAGGATTCTTGTTTTGTGTAAGATTCCTATTTGTCGCGAGCTCAAATCCTGATGTGAATTTGTCATTACGCATGCATTACAGACCGTCAAGTTGATGCACTTTGCTCGTTCCATATTGCTTAGTGGCCATTTTTCTGGTTAGAAACCTATATTGTTATGGTCAAGCAGTTGAAAAAATGTCAAGTCGAGCACAAAAGCCACCAATGGCATTCGAAGTCCTGACAGCTTTAGTTTGTTGGCAGCCTCTTTAAAAGTAAGGCAAACGATGAAAACTTCAGACAGAGTGCTTTGCCTCGAGCCCCCTCCGCCCCTCTGTATTTCAGAATCTTGCAAAAGGAACTGCGTGGTTGGCTCCTCAAACTGGGGAGCTCATGCGCGGAGCAACAGGTACCTGAATTCAACAGTAATGGAATAATAAAATAGAGAGAAGAGTCCGATTCTCTGTTGTGCAGGGCTGGAGAGCACAAGCAACGTTGGAGGATTCTTGGCTGTGGGTCTGATAAAAAAAGAGGCAAGAAGAACGTGAGAGGGTCGGTGTTTTATACCCACGCCATGGGCATGAGAATCTCTCTACGGAATCTTCGAATGGCGAGATTCAAGATCTTCTAACATATGCACCAAGCTCTCTCCAACTGACACTCTACAGAGGGAGTAAGACCATAGAGAAAGTTGGGGTATTCCTTCAATATTTGTTCGACCGCAGATCCAGGTTGTGATAGTATTTTCCCACTGAAGCTACTTGGACGAACTGATCCTGATACAAATAAAATAAAATAAACTCTCCGGCGTGCACCTAACATGTCTTCTTATCTGATTATGGAATCCATTCCTGGCCTTCAGTCAAATATAAGACGTGAACACCCAAGTCAAGCAACGTTTGGTTCTGTTACTTATTGTGACTATTTTGGGTTCCAGGAAAGTTTGCATTGTGGTCGTGCAATTTAACGACAGGTCTGCATTAAGGGTTTTTATAATATAGGTACTACTTTTGTGTAACCCTCATGCTTCTTATTATTACTAGAATTCATCTCTAAAGAAGTTCCTGAGTACCCAGCTACCAGTGAGAATCTAAGATGGTGGTCAGGCAATTTCTATCACAAACATGTACGACAAAAAAGGGACAGATTAAAAAATGAAAACAGGAATAAGCAAAACTTCAATGCACATACTCACTTTTAGTACAAGCGGTCAAGCAGAACGTCTTTACAAGTACAGCTTTACAATTGTTTAAATCTTAAACCGAGTTATGATGATGATATAATTGAATAATCTTGTAATTCTTTACATTGATATATAATTCTTAACCTTTCACCAAAAAATAAAAAATAAATCTCAAAGTGTTTGTTATAAAACAGTAGCCATCCACAAGAGTTTGTCTCAGTGTTATTACGGAAACTCTCTAGTAAAAAGCAAGCTTTTCTAGAGACCTACCAAAACACTTAGCCCGCGGACTTCTTAGATTAATATTTATGATTTTTCCTTGTGGTAAACTGGTTCTTTATTCTCCACTTTGCCTCTCTCTCTTTATATATAGATTAGGTTGATTGAAATGTTAGACCTACTAGAAAAATATATAAAGTAAGGCATAACACTTAACCCTCGTAACATAAACCCAATAACTGGGTGTAAGATGTCAAAGAAATAGAAACATAGTCAACTAAGATGGATCCATAACCATTAGAAGAGCATAAAAGATTACATTGAGTAAACCATAACATAAATCAAAAATTAACTTTGATCAAGGGGGGCCATAATTCTCAAGGTCTAGTTGATCTTTTGATGAAATTATCCTACGTCATCTCAGTAGTGAGTTGATAGTCAAAAACATATGTAATCCTACTTTGAATGTTCAAAGTCAACCAAACCATCAGTTAACATTAGAAAAAATATAACTGGAATATTTATGCAGCTCATATGTCCATATTCCAAGGAGTAAAGAAAGTTCCTTTTCTATAATGAATCATAAAGTGTTATTCCTTTCTAATGATATAGTTTATGATATAGTTCAAAATCTTCAAGCAAAGTTAAGACCTCTCCTATTACACTATCTTTATTGCCCAAATTAATTGTATATGCCAGGAATACACTACCCTCCCCTTTGTATCGTCAAAATGTCTTTGTCGTTCGCTAAAATATTTAGAGCAATAATCAAAGCGGAGTTGAATCTAAAGATTCTAGCCTTCGTCTAAAATTAACTTAACGTTTTTTATTATACAACTAGCGTGATTGTGTTTCTTTGCCTAAGAGCATCTTTTCCTATTTTATTTTTTTAATGGATGTGTGAGTTTATTCATTTAAGAATAAAAAAATATAAAAGCTTAAAGTCAGACTTCAACATTATAATTCATCTAAGAAAAAGTTGAGTTAAAAATCTTTTACGTATGATAAAACAAAACATTCACATGAATGGGAAAAACTAATGACGGGCTCAAAATACACTATTATCAAAAGTTATGTAACACTAAGAGAGCACAGAAAAGATACTGAATGGGCAAAACTTGTATGAAAATAAGGAGTATCAAAGCATAATTTTATATGTTGGATTATTTTGAAAGGCAAATTATCAACAGCATATCATGTGGCTGTATGGAATAGCTCAGTAGACCTACAATGCAACTTTTGCCAACAAGGAAAAGAATCACTAGAACATTTATTTTTTAAATGCAAGTTCACAAATTATATATGGAAGGCTTTGTTAGGTATGAATGGATTAATTCGAAGAATTGAACATTAAAGAAATAAAATATGTTGGATGATCAAGGCTGTCAAGAGTAAGAGTTTTGCAACTATTATGCTTAGTATATCTTTCAAGGATGTATTGTATCACATTTGGAGGGAAAGAAATAGAAGAAAATTCAATGATAAAAGTTTAAAAAATTTAACCATTATTGCAAAAATCAAGAAGGACATGAGATGGAAGATTTTATCTACCAAAAGAGTAACGCCTATAAATTGTAATAAATTCTTACAGGAGCTTTGAAAATTTTCAAATGCAGTGTTTAAGCTTAAATGATGATAATGTAATTGAACAATCTTATAATTATTTATGGTGATATATAATTCTTGACCTTTTAACAAAAAAAAAAAAAAAACATTCACATGATAATGTTTAATGTTTTTAAATGGAGAAACTTTCTCACATACTACTTTCTTGATTATAGCTAATAAAATTAGTATTTCAACAGTTTTGTTTTAAAAAAATTTATAATTTCATTCAAACCGTATACAATAGACACATGATAAGAAAAAAAGTTTAGGAACTTCTACAACAAAATCCTTTCTTTTGGTGGCTTTAATCATTCACTAGAATTTAGAGTTTCAATCATTAATGATCTTATGAAGGCATTATTGTGTAAGAATACTTTGCCAAATTTTCTCAATATAAATACAGTAAAAAACTAAGTTTGACATGTTTTCAACTTAACAATAACAAAAATTACAATATAGGTCAATTGGGGAAAGCTATTGAGATATCACTTTTGTTGTAGAAAATTTATCCTTACATATGAGTCATCTAATAAAATTATGTTTGTTGATTCCATATAACCATATTAAGATTTGCCATTCAATTTTAAAAGGTTTAAAAAGTGTAGATGTAAAAATCTAAAAGTAACTTGAAAAGACCTCTCTAACTTAAAGGAACACCGAGATATTTAATAGAGAGAGTTCCCTTGGAGAATGAAATGTGATCCAATATTAAAAAAAAAAAAAAATTGGCTTAATGAGCTCCGAAGAAAACATCTAGTATTTACTAGGATTAAAATGCAAATTTGTGAGTATTGTAAAGTCCTTCAAAGCATGAATAAGATATAACATTGAATTAATACAAATGAAAATAAGTCATCACCAAAGCAAATGTGAGTGATTTTCTCTTTTTTACAATACCAATGAAATTTGAAAGTAAAAGTAGAATTTTTCTTAATAATAATCGTGTTAAATATGTCCATAACAAGGACAAATAAATAAAGGAACAAGAGATCTGCTTGTCTTAACCTATTGGTCCTCCTAAAATAGCCAACATTTTGACCATTAAAGTTTATAGAAAATTTGGTAGTAGTAATGAATTTTTTTCTTTTGGATAGAAAGGTAAATTTGTATTAATAAATATTAATTTACAGAAGTATAGGGCGATATCCTAGTATTACAAGATTTTTGTGAAAGCTCCAAAAAGGTTGAGTTTAAAATGCCCCAAATCTTGCTCAAAATAACATTTTTTTTAGAAGTTTTTATATTTTGAAACAAAGAAACTCTCATTTGAATAATTTTTCTTACTTTTGCTAAGAGGATTAGGATGTAAATGATTTTATTTTGAAATCTTCTTCTATTGCATTTAGTCCATATATAGTAAATGCAAGTTAAAAAAGAAATATTGAGAAGTTTTACAGTCAAATCACTTCCTTTAATGGCTCTAATTATCAATTTTAGTTTTAATTCCATCCTCTAATATAATGTTAAATTTCATTCTAAGTAAGGATAGTTTTTTAAATTATCTTAGTCCATGTACATTCAAAAAAAGAAATGGCTCTTGTGTTTTGATCTCAAGCTAAAAAAATTCACAATATAAGTTAACTAAAGGGAGCCATCATATAACTATTTTTGCTATAAAAATTCAATCTTGACAAACTAATTATTTAATGAAATTATATTTGCTGATGCCACTAACCTAAATCAAATTATATCATTCCACTTCTTTATTTACTGGTCAAAGGTCATTATAATTTTTTTTACAGCAATAGGTAGACCTATAAAGAATATAGTTAATAGCAGGCATTAGTTTGAGGAAACCTCTCCAATTCAATGCCAATGAATCTTTTATTGCTACAAAGAAATTATCTTTTACATTTTCTTCTATGAATCTACTTATTATTACATTATCTTTACCTTTCTTTATTTTTTTTTTATTTTCTATACTTTCCAAAATGATAATCCAAACATCACGAATGATGTAATACATACAAACCTATATATTTCATTTCCATTACTGTCAAACACTTTCCTCATTAGAGAAGCTTTGCACTAAAAATACATCAAATCCAACACCTCTTCTTTTAAAAGGTGGAGAAGAAAGATGTTTAGTTTTAGATAACTTTAGAAGGATAATTTTCTTGGCTTTTCTGCGCAGTAATGTCAAATGCACAGCAATATGAACCAAGTTTCGCTCTCCAAACCGCAAACTCATACGTCGGAAAAAGTGGGTGAAATAACACACCCCCCCCCCCCCTCCCCTGAAAAAAAAAAAAAAACACAAAAGGATGATGTGGCGATTAAATTTTCTGTACATATAAAAAGGAAACGCATGTTCATCCTTATTTACAGTAGGAAGCAGCCTGTCATGACTGCTGGCACAAAATCTTTAGAATAAAAGATTTAGCAACCTTGTTGATTTGCCGTTTATACACGTAGAACTCTTTATGTTGGTACCATGCTAGTAAGTGCTTAAGCCCTTGATTGTTGGTAAGTGCTTACGGTGAAATGTTGACATCGGGAGGCACCGTAAAAGGGGTTCAAGAGAAAAGAGAGATTGAATCACAAAGACCGTCCAAGATTTCAGGGAAGAGAAGGATATCGCTCACAAACAGTTCATGTTAGAGCCACTTTCACGTAAAAGACAACACCTTAGAAGGAATGATAATCCTAGTAGATGCTGTTGTAACGAATGGATTTTATGGGACTGCAGACCCGGTACTACTTTTGAGTGAACAAATTCTGGGTTGTCAAATATGAGAAGTGAAACTTCCTAGTAACTACGGAACTCCTTGGGTGGCACCGACCATATCATGTCGGTCCTCTCCTTCTCTAGAAGTCTTCTTCATTCCTTATGAAGCTTCGTCGGGTCGGTACCCTCATGGCACCCAAGTCATTGCTTTCATGTTGGCTAACATGAATGTCTGATGGGTCTGCTTGGTAGGGAGAGTTGAGCTCGATCCTTCTCTTGCTTGGAAGGATTTAAAGGCCGAGGCTTGCAGAGTGCCTTTCGAAACTTCAGGGGCCTTTCCTGTCATCTTCACGTAGGCATTACAGGTCAGCATATCCATTGCATGAAGGACCCTTGGGGCATGCACTACGTGTGGTTTGATTGGTTGAGTGATTGGAGTATGACTTGGCTTTGGGTCCTATACTTCCACGTTAGTATTTCCTCTAAGAGCCCTAAGTGTTGTCACAGTAGCTTATCCACTGATCATTAGAGCGAAGAATGCACAATAATTTTCGTTTAGTCTTGCCATTATATGCTTTTTGTTATGATTATCATAAATAGGACTGTCTGGTATTAATGTCCTTGAGCCAAATAAGCTTATTATCTTTGTCTTGAGCACATTATCTTTCTCAAGCCAATTTGGTAGTTTTTGGAAAAGAGTTGCTTCAACTTCATTTCATAAAATATTTTTTTCTGGTTGCTTTGTCTAGCCCTAGTGTTGATATCTGCTACAATGTGACACTACCTCTCCTTTTTTTGTCTATAAAGTATGTCTATGGAAGTTGTTACTAGGAAAACTTCTCCTTCGTCCACCACTGTTGGAAGACCAGCCTTTGCATAGCTTGCCAATACATTTTTTCTGAACTTTGTGTCAAATGTTTTGAGCTTATTTTTACTTTTGCCCACGCTGTGTTAACACAATAGGTTTCTGCAGAATGGCCAAGGTTTTGACATAGGTTTGTCTGTATTTTTTTTTCTTCCTTTTGAGGGATGTCAAAGAAAAATGATAGGTAAAAAAGAAAGCTAATAAAACGTGGATCTGACTTAGGACTTCCGTAAAGCTGGAAAGAAATCCACCAGCAGGAAAACATAAGAACAGTAGCACAAGGAAGGAAGAACCCACTATCAAGAGTGAATCTGGAAGGAAAGACAACCAGCAACCAAACTGACAGGATATGTATAGTACCTAGGATTTGATACTGAAAATAATGTCTTAAAATGCTAGAAAATGAAAATGTCCAGTTGGCAATCATATTGATTGTGTATTAGATAAGATTAAGATATATTTATTGATTTTAAACGGTTTCAACTATAATTTTGTCTAGCTATTTTCGATATAAGCAGATATAATAGACCAGCATCATGAATCATGATAATGCTATCGCCGGGTGGCTTCTTAAATTTGTATCTGTTATTAGTATATGTCAAGTGCAACTGTGCTTCATTAAAAACCTAACGAACTTCAATTATCATCTCGTTACTTTTCTTATCCTTAACATATCTCATATTGATTATATACCAATCTACAGAGTTTCATGATGCATTTTTTTTTAATGGGTTTTTGCTTGTGCCTATGACATGTTCCTTTTCTGTTTAGAAGTCCTTGGCTTGCATCTGCGGCCTGGTATGATTTTTCCACGTTTATTAAGCATGAAGTTTTCGTTACGAAGGAAAAAAATGAGCGTCCTGTTGCATTTTATAGCTTCTTTATCCCCTGAATGGTTGTCCTTGAGAGAATTCATGGTTTACCATTGGTTTCACTGTTATAGGAGTACTACAAAGCAGTGAATTAAGATGACGTAGGGTTTTCGCTAGCGGACTTTGAGACTGACGAAAGTACTCTGTTAGTGAACGTCAATATTGCAAATGGCCTTTACTCCTTCATGTGCGTGGGAAAATGTACCAGAAATATAATGTACTGGATTTATCGAGAGAGAAGAGAGAGGGAAAGAGAGGTGTGGGACACAGATGCAATGTCAATAACAGATCTCATATTACAAAGCTAGTACATAACAATCAATTTTAACTAAAGCGCACCTGCGAAGGAATACGAATAGACTACATTGAATGCTACTAGAAGAACCATTAATACGTGCTAACTAAATCTTGGGAATTAAAAGTTGCGAAGGGAATGACCAACTCCAGGACTATGACCTGGGGTTGTAGGTCTGAAAGCTTCAACATCTCCCTTCGTAGTTACAGGAACATGGTGCAAATGGCTTGGGCTTGCAACACTTTTTCTAGGCTTTGTAGCAGTCCCTTTTGGACTAAAGCAGCTTACACACGTCAACTTCTTCACTGGCTTCAAGCTTCTTCCTTCAGTGAAAAGAAGTTCATGACAGAAAATGATCATCAAGAAGAAAACGAACAAGCAAACGCGAGTAGGTTTGGCCATTGTCAAGAAGAAGGAAGAAGGAAGAAGTGAACAGTGAGAACCCTTCACGCACCCACTGATATTTAAGGGTGAAAAAGCTGAAGCATGCATGTGCCAAAGACCAAAAGAAACGAAAAAATAATTTAAAAAATGCATAAAAGAAAGAGTGTAGCAGAGCATCAAGGAGGCTGGCTCACTTACAATGCTGCGCGCCCTTAATGCCCCGGGAAGCAATAAGTATATTTTTTGACTCATAAGCGTCATTTTTCATGCCCTAGTATTCACTTCAATTAAATTGTTTCAAGACTTTAAGTAGCAGTGAGAATAAAACAGAATTTCTATAAACTCTTCTTACTCCGGGTTTAGTATGATTACGTGGAAAGTACATTAACTGCTGATTCCAAGTGAGTGTTTGTGTAAAATAACAAGATGGCTATCACCAATCAACGTTTAGCACTCATATAAAACCTCTTAGGAGGACTGCACATGACACAAGTTGACCGCTGATTTTACAAATTTCATAATTCCGTAGTATCTTTTGTCCACTACAATTTGGGATCTCTGAAAAGATAGGAAAAGTTGACAGGAATAAATTTAAAAGCTTCTCTGCACGGAGTTCAAGTAAGCTAGCTACGGAGCTGTAGGGTAGATTCCCAAGGATATTCACCCCCTAACTTTAGGGGTCAGGCAAACTTTTCCATTAGTTCACAAATTTCATGCGCCGCACTCTATCGGGCGTGATTATGCTCACTTAATCCATTAATTCAGTAATAAATTAACCAAGATTTTAATCATGAAATTTTAAATTTGATACTTCATATGTGTGAGTTGAATGTGTACTTTGTAATAAGAAAATAATAATTAAAAACAATACGAAATTATGATCCTCAAATCTTGATACCATATTAAAATTTTAAAATATAACTTAAAAGTTAAAGGAATAATTCATTTACTAAAATATCACTTTAAGATTCTACCTCTCCATTATATAACTATGATCCTCAACATCACACATATACATATGGTAATATGAATATACGAGGTTCCGATCATTTTCTGACTTAGATGGCTATCATGTTCTTCTGGTCGTTAATGATACCTAGAAGGCTAATGAATTGATGGTTGTTGATGCTCACATGCCAACTATGGCTTAAGCAGCAAAGGAAGACGATAACATGGTAAGATGTTACTTCTCTTTAATATTTTTCTTGTTGTGAGAATATAATCATTACTTGCTTTTTTTCTTTGTCATCCAAATGTATCACCATAAATGAGGCCCACCTAACAAAATCGTATGTAAACAAATTAAGATATTAAAATATTAGATGACGGAATGAAGAACTACAATGGATTATTAGAGCAATTAAAAGAAATAATTGGACTAAATTTTTTTAAGATATTTTTTTAGCTTGTATTTATTATATATGGGTAGAATGAAATTGAAGATGCTTTTAAAATAGAACAATTGATATTCTAATCCTATTGGTTAAAATAGGAAAAATTTTACGAGAGAGAGTTTTTTTATTTAAAATATAAAATCATCACAAAAAATTGTTGTTTTGAATGAAATTTATAAGCTTTTAACTTCTATCATTTCATAATTTTTGTAATGTTGGGTATTGCCCCTATATTTTTGTACATTACCTTTTATCGATACAAACTTACAATTCTACCAAATATAAAACAAAATATTAGATATGTTAAATTGGACTCAATTTTGGGAATGAACTCCTATTCAATAGTGCAAGTGCTAGTGACACTATGAAGTTTGTGATTTTGGTGGAAACCGTTACTTTTGCTTACATTTTGGAAAATCCAGGAGGAGAACGCATTATAAACTTGAATTAATGCCTATGACAAGTTATTGGTACTTCTTCTTCTCAATTCTAGGAATGAACTCCTATTCAATAGTGCTTGTGTTAGGTGACACGAGCAAGATTATGATTTTGGTGGAGACCGTTACTTTTGCTTACATTTTGGAGAATCCGGGAGGAAAACGCATTTATAAACTTGGATTAATGCCTATGACAAGTTATTGGTAGTTCTTTAATATACATGTTGGAGAGTAGAAAGAGGAATTAAGTGGTGAATAAGAACTAAAGAAGACGTAAAGTCAATACTGGTTTTTACTTGTTTGTACATCTAGGTTGCCCCTCATAGAATGGTCTGCTAGACGTTTGCTTTATCTTACATGATAATTTTCTGAGTGTTGAGCGTCTTGAACTCTTTTATCTCTTCAGTGGATTTCTTGAGCTAGTGAATTAAGTCTTTATTCTGAAAACATGGCCAACACCAGGGCTGTGTCCGGCTGCTGTGGGACGGTAATCATCTCCCAGTTCTACAACAGAATTTGTAATATCAGGCAACCTAATGCCCTTGATTGAAAGTTCGATTCATAAGGTCGAAAATAAGGTTAACACTAAGCTGATGCTTGGCGAGGTAGGCCATTAATCATGTATGCATCACCATTTGACTCAGAAGGAATCGTGTGATTTGATCTCATGAGTGGGAATAATTCTTTCCTTCTCCCCATAAATTGAACAATACTATTAATGTTGGTGCCAAGCGTAATCAATCTAAAAACCCAACCAACATCAATCTAACAAGTCAAAATATAAGGATGCAAGTTTTAAAAAGAGATTATATCATAAAGAGCAATTTTTGACTAGTCTCAGAAGCAATTAGACCAAAGAAAGTATCCTTAACAAGAGACAACATCATTTACTCCTTTTTTGCATTTTCAAAGGCTATATTTACTATTTTTACTTCCAAAAATATTACATTTAACACTTAATAAGTTTCAAAATGTCTTTGTTGACCACATTTAATGTTGTTTTCTTTTTGTGCACCCTAACTTTCTATAAGTATAAGTAGAAGAATAAACCTAGAGATAAACCTTTAAGATAAGAAAAAGAACTTTTTCTATTATTTTATTTTTCTACCTTTACATTTCTTGTTCTTTAAATTTCATTTCTTTATTTTAAGCCTTTAATTTTCAAGTCTTTAAATTCTTTTTCTTTACATTTTGAGCTTTTACGTTATGCCTTTACTTTCTTGCTTTTACATTTGTGCATCTTTAAGTTCCTCTTTTTATTTTTTTTTCTTTTAATTTTTGCACCTTCAAATTTAAAAAAAAAATATCTTTACAGATTACCTTATTCCCAATCTATTCTAGTCAAGCTCAGTCGTTGCCCACTGCCAAATCATATCAACTAGAAAATTGACTTTGGCATGAAGGCCAAGGAGTCTGTTTGTGGGATGCTATGTTGTCGAAGGTGCTACCTCACTTTTGTTTCTTCATTACACTTGTCTTAATGGTTTGGTACTTTTGAAGGCCTAGGTTTACATCTCCCTTAAAGGCTTCACTGGGGAGAGGGGTGTTTAAAGCTTATAAGGCACTTTATAAGTGATAATTTTTTCATTGTGGAACTAAATGTTTAATAATCTCCTGCAATCCAAGTTTGATCTTATTTTGCTAACAAAAGATTGGCTTGACTATAAAATTGGGTTAACACGCACACAGAAAGGCCCACCTTTGATACAATCTTGAAAGCCCAAGTTCACCTTTCTCCAAGAGAGCTTATTAGAAAGAGGGGTGTTCAAAGCTTATATGGCATCATGAGTGCTAATCTTTTGGTATGAGATTGAGTATTTGATACGTACTTTTATTTTCATGACTTACGGTTGCACTTTCCTCACTAATTCGAATTTCATGAGAAAAAGAGCCAGTTTTGATACCAATACATTCTTTTATTTTCATGACTTAAGGTTGCACTTTCCTCGCTAATTTGAATTTCATGGAGAAAAAGAGCCAATTTTGATACCATTTTGAAGGTCCAAGTTCACCTCTCCCTAAAAGACTTCATTAGGGAGAGGGTGTTCAAAGCATATAAGGCAATTTGTGAGTGCTAATCTTTCTAGTGTGTGACTAAGTATTTAATATCAACTCCTATTTTCAGGACTAAAGGTTGCCCCTTCCTCACTAACTTGAACTTCATAATAAGCAACTAAAATTGTCTCAGACACTACATGCAAATCCCGCGATAACAACTTGTTCCTTCAGCGTTTAAAATATTAGCTGTTAGACTCTCAAAGTGGCTCTTTGAGAGAGTAATTTAATCCATGTAAGAATCTTTTCTCTTTAACTAATTTTTGTCCCCTAATAGTATCTTGCGGTCCCTGCCTCTCCAGTTTATTATTTGAGGAATGGTACTTTGGCCCTTGGACTGTATGATGACCTCTAATCAGGCTGAAGAGTTTCAAGAATTTTTAAAGGCCTGTAAAGATGGAAAACTAGTTAATCAATTCTTCTTTAGCAGGCAGAAGCCAAGAACAAAGATATGTTAGTCTAGAACAACGAGAGTGACTTTGGTCGGCCTTAACCCTCGAGATAATTGCACCTAAAAGTTAGGGATTCTTCGCACGCTTCATGTGGAGATGTAAAATATGATATCTCGATGACTCTTGTATAAGCCCAGAATCTTTTGGTTTAGGAAATCACAGAAAGCACATCCGCCCATCATGCCCAAAAAGAAAAAATAAGGCTGTACTGGACCAGCCTTATTTTGAACTTCCTTTTGTAGAAGCTAACCATGTCCGGATTCTTTATTTTGTAAAACATTTGTCAGTGCACATGCATCAGAAATCATCAAGTCGATGCACTGTGCTCGTCCATATTGCTTTGTGGTCATGTTTTTGGTTGGAAAGCCAAAAAGTTAAGGTCAAGAAATTGAAAAAAATTCAGGTTAAGAGCATAACAGCTACTGGTCCATTCGAAGTCCTGACAGCCTTACTTTTTAAGTGGCCTCTTTAGAAGTGGCTTTTTTTAAGAGTAAGGCAGCGGTGAAAACTCCAGAAAGAGTGCGTTGCCTCGAGCCCCCTTCACCCTCTGTAAAGAATGAATTTAAAATTTCGGAATCTTGCAAAAGGAACTGCGGGGTTGGCTCCTCAAACTGGGGAGCTCATGCGCTGTGCAACAGATACATGACAAACTCAATTATAATGCAAAAATAAAATAGAGAAAAGAGAGAGCGATTCTCTCTTGTGCATGGCTGTAGAGCATAAGCAACATTGGAGGATTCTTGGTGGTGAACATCCAAGTCGAGCAACATTTGGTTCTGTAACATATTGTGACTGTTTTAGGTTCCAGGTTAGTTTACAGTGAAATTGTGTTATTTGACAACAGGGGCTCTATGGTCTGCATTAAAGGTTTCTATAATATAGGTACTACCTTTCCGTAGCTGTCTTGCTTCTTAAGTTATTGTTATTACTATAATTTATCTCTAAAATCGCTACAGACCATCCAGCTTCAAGTGGTCAGGCAATTTCTATGGAAAACCTGTACGACAAAAAAGGTACAGAACAAAAAAAAGAAAAAGAAAACAGGAATAAGCAAACTTGAATGGACACTCACTTTTAGGACGAGCGGTCAAGCAGAACTTCTTTACAAGTACACCATTATAACTATTTGATGAATCCTCTAGACCAAGTCGTAAGCCATTCAAAGTGCTTATTATAAAACAATAGCCACCCACAAGAGTTTGTCTCCATGTTATTAGGGAAAATCTATAGTAAAAAGCTTTTTTGGAGACCTACCGAAGCACTTAGCCCGCAGCCTTTCTAGATTAAATGTTTATTGGTTCTTATATTCTCCCACTTGTATAGTCAAACTGTCTTTGTCGTTCGCTAAAATGCTTAGAGGAATCATCAAACTGGGGTTGAATTTACAGATTCTAGCCTTAGGTTAAAACTAACTTGCGTTTCTTAGTATACGGGTAGCGGGAGTGTGTCCGTTTGTCTAAGAGCATCTTTTCCTTTCCTTATTTTTGTTTTATTTTATGTACTTCCCAAAATGATCATCCAAACGTCACGAATAATGTATTTCATACAAACCCATGTAATTTCTTATCATTTCCGATGCTGTCAAACACTTTCTTCATTAGGTTTGCTCTGATATTAGAGAAGAGTTACGCCAAAAGTACATCGAATCTAACAATTGTCTTGGACTGAAAAGCCATGGACAAATGAAACGCACAACCTAGGAATGTCGCTCTTATTAGTGTTTGAACTAATGAAGGAAGTTGGTGAAGGTACCGAACCAGACGTACTGAACCAAATGACTCTAGATCCTTTGATAACAGCATACAAAAACATACAAGGATCTTAATGAACAATAAACAAGGATAACACGTTGTGGAGACATCCATACATGCTGATATTTAAGCAACCTTTCTACCTATTGAACACTAGGTGTCCATACTATAGGACTTACATAAGACATGGCCTATTTACTACACCCAAGTTTCAAGGTCTTCATACACAGGTCTTGATGTACTATACTTCAGTCACTTCTCACCCTTACTTTACGTCAACTCCTTCTTACTACATTAAATGGAGAACGTGTGTCTGTCATTTGCAAGTGGACCATGCTGTGCAGAAAATCCTATCAACTTCAACACCCTTCCTTGACGGGTTTGTGGTTACCCCAATCATCTCTCTCAATTTTTCATGCTGAGCTTAGGAAGCCCCTTTGTGAACAAATCAGCCATCTGATCACAGCTTTTACAGAAATTGAACTTGATTTCCTTAGCTTCAAAAGAGAAGGTAGTAGGAAGGGGGCGGAAAGAAGTATCTCCGGTTGCATCAAATGGACCTTAAGCGAACTGAAAGACTAACGAGGATGTAAATTAGTCATTGAAGCCTCGTTTGTTGATGCTTGGAAGGATCGGCCTAACAATATGTCTGATTCCACATTGCTATGCACAAAATATCCAGGCCTAGAGGGTATCGACAAAGTCCTAGAGCAACTATTAAGCATGAGAATGATTGAAGCCATTGTTGGTCTATTTGCTACAGTTTCTTGAATACATAGCAATGCGATGTGAATCCATCGGAATATTTCCACTGTTGAATTTGCTCTGAATCGATAAGATTTGAAGCTGTGCCCTCCCTCCATTTTATCCAAGCCTATAAGATAATTACACGGCAGACTTAATATAAAGACACAAAAGTTGTTTAATTAAAATTATGTGTGCATCAACACTAGATAAAGTTATCGGCTGAAGGAAAAATAACTTACTTACATAGCTAAGAAGATTTTTTGTATTTTCTCCTATGTGGAATTCACCACTATTTTGCCCAAATATCATCTCAAGTATTAAGACATCAAAACTAAAGACATTAGATTTTACTAAGAAATGTCCATATGTTGTATAAGAGCCATATATCCACTATATAAGTAATACCAATAACAACATTATTATTTGTAAGGGAATGAAGCTCCTAATTTCTTTTTTCATAAATTCTTTCAACTAAGTCTAAAATTATAGGAAAATAATGTGATTTCCTTCTTACAACTAAACAATATATAATTGATAATATAAAGCATGAAATGTTGTACTCAATTTTACTAGAAATTGTCAAGATACTTACTAGGTTCCAACAATTCTTCTTATACTTCCATAAGTTTCATCTAGTACAAACAATCTTGTCATGCCAAAGTTTGCAATTTTGGGATTCACCTGTAAATTTAATAAAATATTACTAGTTGTGAGGTTACGATAAATAATACAATATTTTGAACCTTCACAAAGATAAAGAAGGCCTTGAGTAATGTATTCTATGGTTTTGTAATGGCTCCCCCAATCTAGAAGCAAACATTTGATTGGATCTACATATTCATTCAAATGTATCAACTTATTTGGCAAACATATAGTAAATTATGTTAGATAATACTTGGAATCTAAAATATGGCACCATGAAATTTAAGAAAAATGTGACCTACCAAATATGAAAAGATTGAGGCTTGAATTAAGCATAAGCTCATAAACAAGAAGCCTTTCATTTCCTTCCAAACAAAAACCTGAAAGTCTAATTAAGTTGATGATGAAGCTTAGCCATTAGCAAGACTTCGTTCTCAAATTCTTGATCTACTTGTCTAGAACCATTTGCCAACCTTTTGATAGCTATTTCATGGCCATTGGAAACCCTATCCTGAAGATATGCATTATAAATATATAATATGTAACTATACCATTTGAACAATTTTAGGTTGCAAAAAATAAAAATAAAAAATAACTTTCTCTACATAATTCTTTCAAATTACCTTGTAAACAATACCAAATCCACCACGACCAATCTTATTTGTGTCAAACAAATCCTTTGCTGCAACTTTGATCGTGTCAAAGTTGATTTCCAGTGCTTCAACATCATTAATTTCGTTCACTATTTCACACAAGGGATAAGTTCATGAGTGTGAATTAGTTTTATAACTATATTGCTTAAAGAAAGTTCCATACCACATTCGTATATAAGTCCTGCACGAGAAATTATTATATTCCACTGTTCTAGAACCATTAGTGAGACAATAATAGTATGCCATTCTAGAGTTCTCTTTTGTGTTTTATTATTCAAGTCAATTTTAACCACCAAAACATCCTTCAATATCTGCGTCGTCTTAACATCAAATTAACAATTGGCAATAAATTTAACCTTACTTATCTTTCTAACATACTCACTCCAGTTCATATCACCTTATTTTTTAGTTGCAATCATTCTTGTCAAAATTGTGCCTTGAAAACTGGTGTAATCTGCTATGTTCCTATTCTGTGTAGAACTAAGTTAGATAGTAGAACTATCACATTATTTGATTTGTTGCCTGAATTTACTTTTAACATTCCCCCTTTGTTTTCTCGCTCTTAAACGGACACAAATACAGGTGCAAATTATTAAAACAACAAAAACAAGAACCGCCATGACTATAATGGTGGTTCAGGACGAGTTAACTTCCTTCCCTGCAAAACCCGAAAATTCGTGTCAATAAAACATTATAGGTATTAGCATAACTTCTAAACATATTTGCAATATAAGAAAGCCAAAAAAACTTACTCGCGCTAGTTCTTTATTATTCATCATACTGGGTAAAAAATAAAGGGAGTAAAGATGTCGACCGGTATTTTTTAGAAAAGATAGACACAGTTGGAAGACTGGAACGGTATGGATGGTCTTTTTTTCTAAGTAGAATGCGCTAACAACTGGATAGACGAATTGTTTCACATAGTCAAACAAAATTTGAAAGATGTTTACCTTTATAAACAGTTTGTATACTATATTTGGTTATGCAAATAGAATAGAGGAGAATGGCAACCATACTCTCCGCGGACAGAGGAGAAGATGATGAGGGCAGTGATCCATCGGCCGTGGTGCCAGAAGGAGGAAGCAATGATGGCGACGATTTGTCGGAAGTAGGGCTGTAGAAACCGTTGTTCTCATACCTAAGTTGCAGCTCCGTGTAAGAACTCTCACTCATTGATCGTCATCACAAGAAGTTGGAATATATCCGATGGTCCAATTCAGGCAATTGCTGCATTCTTTCTCATCCAAGTCAGGAGGGCACCGCAAAAGTGAATATATATTAAAGTTTGTGTTGTCCGAAATTCCAATTGCAAGCTTTCGAAGGGAGTCACCAGATGCAGCCTTACTTCTTAGGCTTTCGAGCAAGGTCCGAAGCGCTAGTTTGAACGTCCCAATCTGATCCGTCACTTTATCTCCGCTTTGCAGCTTTTTTGTAGGTTCAACCTCCGTGATACCAAATATAGAGTTGTTCGAGTGTCGTACGGTGCAGTTTATGTACCACATGATGCCCTCCGTCTCGTTTCGACACCGAAACAAGAGCTCTTGAGATGATTCAGTGATACAATTTCGGCAGTCATCCGGTGTGAGGTCTCCTCTGCAAATTGCAATTGCGTTAACTTTGTCGGAGTTCTCTCCAGCAGAGATATTGTAAAACTCGTAAAGGAGACTGTTGAGGCTCGCCTTGTAGGTACTGTTATTTGTAACCTTAGAACACTCGTGGGGCACATTGGGATCTCGTTGTGCAGTGGTGGAAACAAGCTGTTTAACAATGGCAAAAGAGTATGAAAAGCAGCGGTCTCGAAGTATACATACTTGTTATCTGTCGGTGTTCGGTCCAGTGGGAGGATTTTGATTTAGACTATTATGTAGTACATGCGTTCTGGCCATATCATGCTAGCTGGTGAGAGGGAATTTCCAACCTCAGGATCTTCGGGTAAGTCACATTACAAAGTGGGTTTCCACGTTGGGGCCGAGCTCATCTTATTCTTGGACCGTCACAAGGTGTGGGTTTACAACCTTGCTCGTTAAAATTCTAATAAATTCCACTCATGCGTTGGTGTTCTAAGTTGATTATCTAGCTTTAAAGAAATTTCAAAAATAGATAAAACTTCTTTCATTTAATTAGAATTTAAAACTCATTTCTTATCAGTGTGAGATAGACTACTCATAGGAGCATTAAGAAAGAACCTGAATTTTGATATAATATCAAATTTATAGAGAATTAATTGTATTTAACTTAAAAACTTAAAGTATTAAATGAATAAAGCTCTCAAACATGTATAACATGCCCCCTTAATCACATGTTTTTTCTTATTCTTTTGACCATTTTTATCCCTTAATAAGAACTATGTTTATATTTGGATGAGCAAAGTGTTTCAATTACACATAATGTAACGCCAAATAATTTTATGGCTGGTAACGAGTAAACAAAATGATGAAAGTTTTCAAATGTGGAGGCATAGGAATAATTATCTTATGTTTAAATGTGAGTGAAATTTCGTATATCGTATTTGGAAATAAAATATGTACGATAATATATATATATATATTCCAATTAATTTAAAAATAAATTATCAAAAGCGTTGATTCATCAAACGAAAAAATCCTTGAGAAAAATTCCAGACATTTCAACGTATCAGACGTACTAGGGTCCATGGATTTTATTTCTAGCTAATGTACTTTTCTGGAATGGAAGGGACGAACCTCGTAGGTTGATTTCCTATCAAGTTTAATCCGACTGTCTTTTCTCCTCATGTGGACCAACATTGATTCTTCAAGCAAGTCCTCTGGCAAAGTGACAGATTTCAACGTGAAGTCATACTTAAGTCCATGGAATTATAATGACGTAGTCGTCGAGAGGTTTCATGTTGTAGGAGCACTACAAAGCTGCGAATTATAATGACGTAGATGTTTTGGTAGCAGACGAACGTACTCAACTAATGAACGTACTCTCGCAAATGGCTTACACCTCCATCCCCATTGTAGGTTGGCGGGAAGGTTAGGGGTTTGAATTCCTTTTGATGGGTGGGAAAATGTACGAAAAAAAATAATGTACTGGATTTGTCGAAAGAGAAAGCGAAAGGGAAAGAGAGGTGTGGAACACAATGCAATTTCAATAGCAGAAAAGTTCTAATTAAAACACAACCATTGATTGCTACTACAACGACCATTAATACGTGCAATCTAAATCTTGGGAATTAAAACTTGAGAAGGGAACGACCAACTCCCGGACTATGACCTGGGGATGTTGGTCGGAAAGCTTCAACGTATCCATTTGCAGTTGTAGGAACATGATGCAACTGGCATGGGCTTGCAACCGTTTTTCTAGGCTCTGTTGCTATGCCTTCTGGACTAAAGCAGCTTATACACATCTTCTTCTTCTTCCTTGGGTTCAAGGTTCTTCCTTCAATGAAGAGAAGTTCATGACAGAAAATGATCATTAAAAAGAGTAAGCAAACGCGACTGATTGCTATTACAACAGCCATTATTACATGCTATCTAAATAGTGGGAATTAAAAGTTGCGGAGGGAATGACCAACTCCTGGACTATGACCAGGGGATGTGGGTCGGAAAGCTTCAACGTCTACATTTGTAGTTATAGGAGCATGGCGCAACTGGCTTGGGCTTGCAACAGGTTTTTTAGGCTTCGTTGCAATGCCCCTTGGACTAAAGCAGAACTCACACATCTTCTTCTTCCTTGGGTTCAAGCTTCTTCCTTGAATGAGGAGAAGTTCTTGACAGAAAATGATCATAAAAAAGAAAAAGAATAAGCAAACGCGACTAGGTTTGGCCATTGTCACGGAGAAGGAAGAATTGAACGGTGAGAACCCTTCATGCACCCGTTGATATTTAAGGGTGAAAAAGCTGAGGCATGCATGTGGAAAAGCCCAAAATAAAAGAAAAATAATAATAAACAAAGGGTAAAGGGAAGAGTGTACTTTAGAACAGAATTTCTGTAAAATGATTTTTCTCTAGGTTTAGTATGTTCACGTAGAATGTACATTGGCTGCTGGTTCCGAGCAAGTGATTGTGTAAAAGAGCAAGATGGCTGTCACCAATCAGCACTAGTACTCTAGTTCAAAACCTTTTAGGAGGACTGCACATGATGCAAGTTGACCCTTTTCCTGTTTACAATTTTCTAATCCCATGATTCCTTTTGTCCTCCACTACTTCTGAGCTGCAAAATAGTAGGGAAAAAGTTGACTGGAAAAACTTAAAAAGCTTCTCAGCAATCAGTTCGAGGAATATAGCTGTCGAGTAGATTCCCAAGGATATCCACCCCTTAGCCCTTGCGGCTGGCCAAATAAAATATTAGCACTCTACAACTTTCCTCTCCAACTCGATAAATAACTACCCATCCACGTTAGAAGAGATTCAGGACCATATTTTCATATTTTATAATAATATAAACATTTGAAAACTATGTGCAGTGTACAATTATTTTATTTGTTATAAAATATAGAATAGCAAGTTTCTTAGTGTGTAAAAAAGAGGAGTTTCGAAGCAAATATCTTTAAGTTTATATTTTTTTATTTATTTGTATTATTTAGAAAAAAGAAAATGATAAAATTTTTGGATATATTACAAGCTTAGAAATCATTAATTTTGAAGCTATGAAGAGAATTATTAGAGTTAGAGTTTTCAATATAAAGAAAATATCAAAATAATTAAAACTTATATATTCAATATGTTTAATGATTAGATAATGCTATGTTTTGTTTGACTTGATGTTATATGTGGTATTAACTTAAGGGTATAAGTCTTATCAAGTGCAATTACTTATTAAATATATAAATTCAATTACTTAAATAAAAAATAAAACTTAAGTAATTGATATCCTTATTCTCTATTCTCTTAGCCAAAATAAAGAAAGTAGTATGTGGGAGAGCTTCTTTGTTTAGAAATATAAAATTTTCTTAAGAAAATTTTATTTTGAGTGAAATTTGGAGGCTTCCAATTTCTATCTTTTTATAGATATAGTGACTTTTGTAATACTGGGGTATGCCCTTATATATTTGTATTTAAAAATTTATTAATACAATTTACATTTTCATAAAAAAAATTAAATAAAACTTAGCATACATAAATGTACGTATGTTCTATATTTTTGGAAAGATTAAGAAATAGATGGTGTATATCAATACGAGAAGTCTTAAGCCTCATGATACACCTTTGAACATAGAAAATACTATGTTCTGATCAATTTCCTAGTTAGATGGCCAACATTTTTTTATGGTTGTCATGTATTTATTCAATGAAGAAATACCTCATAGGGATAACGAATTGATATTTTTTGATACTCACTAAACAAACTAGGGCTTAAAAAGCAAAGAAAGACAATAATATAATAAGATGTTTTTCTCTAATATTCTTCTTGTTGACATAATGTAATCATTATTTGTTACCTTTCGTTTTTTCTTTGCCGTCCAAATTTATCATGATAAATGGGCGCAAAGCCTCAATGTATCAGAAACTTTAAAAGTTTCTTGAATCTTGACCTAATATTTTCATCCTCCTTGAAGTTAGGGTTAATAGAATATTATAATTTTGTCTATAACACATCACGTGCCCTGTAACCTAACAAGTTTTTGCGTAAAGCTTGGTAATTCTTTGGTCTCTTAAAAGAAAAAAAAAACATCTGTATTTCGTTATCATCTACAAAATCATGACACAAAGTTATGGCCACCATAGACAAAGAGGTAGTTTGGATTATGGAATTATTAAGAGATTTTGGCATCGTTATAAAATTGCTAGTATTCTTCTAATATATGCTAGTGAAGTAATAGAATTGTTAGTAGTCAATCCCACTAGTCATAAGAAAACCAAGTACGTGAAGAAGGAACAATTGAGATATGTTGCATTTCAACAAAAGAGCAACATACAAACTCTGAGTATTTGACTTATTTACATTTTTAACTTAAGGAAGTATTAATGAAAGATACAATATTCTGGTTTTAGCAAATAAGATACTACTTTCCTGGATTTATACGTTATATTGTTGCACATATTGAAGTCATTATTTTCATTATATAATTAATTACTATGTACAAACTATAACCAGTCTCCTTGTGGAGATAGCTTAAAGAACAGAATTAAGAAACAATATTATATACGCCCTTTGCGATCCTTGTATCAGTGTCAATGGGCAAATAATAAATATCCTAGTTATGTTGTGCATGCTATGCATTTGGTTGGGCCTTTATTTTGAAGAACGTGGCCAACACCAGGGCTGCGTCCGGGTTCTGAGGGGCGGTAATTATCTTCCAAATCTACAATAGAATTTCTAATATCGGGCAACCTACTGCCTTTGATTAAACGTTCGGATCATGGGTTGTAAAATGAGGCAAACACTAGTCTGTTGCTTGGTGAGGCAGGTCGGCAATTATCTACGCATCACCATCTGACTCACGGAAGCTAATTATTTCATTTAGTCTCATGTGTGGGAAGAGTTCTTTCCTTCTTGCCACAGATTAATCAATACTAGGAATCTAACTTAGGCATGCAGGCCAAGGATTCTGTATGTAGGATACGGTGTTGTCGAAGGTGCTACCTCGTCTTTATTGGTTTGGTACTTTTGTTTTCATGACTTAAGTTTTGCACTTCCCTCGCTAATTTGAACTTCATGGTAAGAAGGTAGAAATGTCTCATATAGTTGGATATAGCTTAGAATCTTTCCATTAACGAAGGAAAGTATATTATTGATTGAAATAATAAGATATCTCCTAAAAAAACATATCACAAAGGGGAGGAAGTTAAGGGTAGGACCTACAAGCAAACCCCACAATAACAACTTCCTTATTTCCTTTAGTGTTTATAATATTAGAAAGCAAGGTCGGTTAGAATCATAGCCTTTAATTATTCTATAAGCCAAAAAGACGGACTACAATCTTAAATTGGAGTTTCGTATGTTATAGACTTTCAAAGTGGCTTTCTAGTTAATCAATACTTCTTTAGCAAGCAGAACTTAATGACTAAGATAATTGTACCTAAAGGTTGGGGATTCTCTGCACGCTTCATTTACAGATGTAAACTATGGTATCTGGACGGCTGTTGTATAAGCTCAGAATCTTCTGTAGGAAATCAAAGAAAGCACATCCGCCCATCATGCCCAAAAAGAAAAAAGAAGCATGTACTGGGCTCTCTATTTTGAACTTCTTTTCTAGAAGCTAAACAAGTCGAGGTTATCAGTTTTTCAAAATGTTCCAAGTTGTCGCAAGCTCAATTCCTGCTGTGAATTTGTCAGTACACATGCATCAGAGATCATCAAGTCGATGCACTGTGCTCGTTCCATATTGCTTGGAGGCCATGTTTTTGGCTAGAAACCAAAAAAGTTATGGTCAAGAAATTGAAGAAAATTCAAGTCAAAAGCATAACAGCCCCCATGCCCATTCGAAGTCCTGAAAGCTTTTCTTTGTTAGTGGGCACTTTAGAAGTAGCATTCTCAAAAGTAAGGCAAACGGTGAAAACTCCAGACAGAGTGCTTTGGCTCGAGCCCCCTCCGTCCGTCTGTAAAGAATGATTTTAAATTTCAGAATCTTGCAAAAGGAACTGCGTGGTTGGCCCATCAAACTGGGGAGTCCATGCGCTGAGCAACAGATGCATAAACTCAGTAATAATGGAATAATAAAATAGAGAAAAGAGAGTTAGACCATAAAGAAGATCACATTTGTTGAAATATGTTGAAATATATTAAAAAGTTGAAATATGTTGGATAATTAAAGCTATCAAAAGTAAGAGTTTTATAGTGACTTTACTCAATATATTTTTTAAAATTGTATTATATCACATTTGAAAATAAAAGAAATAAGAGAAGATTTAGTGATAAAAGTTTATATAATTTAATCATTATTACTAAAATGAAAAAGGACGTGAGAGTGAAAATTTCACTATCAGCGGAGTAAAGCCCATAAATTATAATAAGTTCTTACAAGAGTTTTGAAATTTATCAAATGCAGTGTTTGAGTCTAAATGATGATATTTATAATTAAATAATTAATAATTTTTTTTATAGTGATATTTAATTCTTGACTTTTCATCATAAAAACAAATACATCACATTTGTTAACCATTATTAATAAAATCAAAAAGGACGTGAGAGTGAAGATTTCATTTATCAGGAGAGTAAAGCCTATAAATTATAATAAATTCGTACAAAAACTTTGAAATTTACCAAATTCAGTGTTTAAGTCTAAATGATGATGTTTGTAATCGAATAATTTATAACTTTTTTATAGTGATATTTAATTCTTAACTTTTCATCGAAAAAAAAAATCACATTTTAGTAACAATAAGTATTCCTAGACCTCCATTACAAACAAGATTCTTATGTTTGTTTATCTGAAATTTCAAATAAAACTTAGAGACAGGTGGAAATTGTGCCAATATAATTTAATAGTTTAAAAACTAAATACAAAATCCAAAATATAAGTATACAACTAGAGGAACATAATTTTGCAGATGGTGGCTCATAATCTATGACTGAATTGATAAATTCTTTTTTTTTTTTTTTGGTGAAAGGTCAAGAATTATATATATCACTGTAAAAAATTACAAGATTGTTTAATTATAACATCATTATTTAGGCTCAAACACTGCATTTTAGCATAACTTTTGCAAGAATTTGTTCCAATTTACAGGCTTTACTCCTCTAATAGATGAAACTTTCCCTTTCACATTCTTTTTTATTTTAGTAATAATAGTCGAATTGTTTAGAATTTTATCACTGAATCTTCTTCTATCTCTTTCCTTCCAAATGTGGTACAATACGGCCTTGAAAAATATACTAAGCAAGGTTGTTGCAAAACTCTTACTCTTGACAGCTTTCATCATCCAACATATTTCAACTTCCTAGTTTTCAATTCTTCGAGTTAATTCATTCATACCTAATAGAGCCCTCCATATGTAATTTATGAATCTACATTTAAAATATAAATGTTCTTACGATTCTTCTGCTTGTTGGCAAAGGTTGCATTTATAGGTCTACTGAGTTATTCCATACAGCCACACAATCTACTATAAATAGTTTTTCTTTTAAAATGATCTAACAGATAAACTTTTGCTTTGATACTTCTTCTTTTCATACAAGTCTTGTCCATTCAATATCTTCTATGTTCTCTCTTAGTGCTACATAACTTTTGGCAATAGTGTATTATGAGCTCATCATTAGTTATATAAGTTCAATTCTTACTTGTAAAATATTTCTAAAACTCCAAGCTAGTGATTTTTCCTCTCTATTTCTAATACATTTCTTCCCTTCAAATTTTTTGTTACCATCCATTTAACCCATAAAGAGTTTGAGTTATTATGCACAAGAGACCATAAAAGTTTTCCAATTGCCGCCTTATTCTACGTATAAATGTCTATCAAACCTAGTCCTCCAGAACTTTTAGGTCAACAAACTTCTTTTCATGCCACTTTCTCTATACATAATCTATTAGATTTACCTGCCCAAAGGAAGATTCTTCTCTACATAAGATGCAATGTATATAATGCAACTAACTCTATTCCATATACAAAGTTGTTCTAGAAGGCTTGTAGTAAGTTGGTTTGAGCACTTGCATTAATTTTTTCTAATGTTACTTAATGGAGATGCCTTGTGTGTCTACAATCAGATTGTTATTTAACTAGCAATGAAGAAAGACTAGCAATGGTGAAAGATAAAGTTGATTTCTTTTTCTTCGAATAATAACTCACATATTTATTAAATAAAAATAAAAAAGGAAAACCCAATAAAGAAGAATAGAATGAAAAAGTAGAAGTCTGCATGCTCTAATAAGGTCATTGAGTATATATCATTGAGAGAAAGAAAGGGTGTATCGGGGATATGGGTGAGAGCAAAGATTGTATCATGTTCTCTCTGCTTGCAGCAAAGGCATCCTCCCTTGTTTAACCCCTAGAAGTAGGCAGAAATTCAGCGGAGCCACATCAAATTATCATGAAATGTTTCAGTTATATTACTTTGTTTCATTATTCTAGCTTACATAAGAAGTTTTGTTTCATTTAAGTTTAAGTTGAAATGGGATAACAGAACATATATATGTCACATCCATTTTTCTGCCACAAAAAATTTGACAAAAAACCTTCGAAGGACTATTTAATAAATTTCACTATATAAGAATACTATTATAAACAATTTTAAATACTTACTGCAATCTTTTTAAATTTAGAATAAGACTTTTCTATGAAGTGATGTTATCATCTGTTCAAGGAAGAATTTTGGACTTCTTTTGCAATATATTATTCTAAGTGAATTCAATTGAACTTTGGAATCTCACCTCCAATGAATGTTTCAAAAAATCACTCCCCTCTAGTTGAATGGTAAGATATACAAAAATGTATTAACAAGGAAATAAGTACTAAGTTGAAGGAAAGTTTCAAGTTTTTCTTTCTTTTCAAAGTTTTAGATTTCTCTCAAATATACGTTAAAAAGAATAGAATCTTGAGTTTTAGTTGTTTCACATTATTTTTGTGAGAGTTGTGTGGAGTATTTTTCTCATTCAACCATGGGTCAGGGGATGTTTTGGATTTAAAATAAGAATGAGAACAGAAACAGAGATACAAATTTTGTTCGATTGCATATGGTGTACACTCTTCAAATCAAAGTGTAACAATAGGGAGCAAAACCTAAACTTGTAAACATGCTAAAAAATCCACGATCAATTATATTAATCAATTGAGAGTCCAACTACGCAGTGCAGCAAGCTGGTAGCGGGGCCAGAGATAACCAGGTTCCCAATATCTTCATTCGACATTTGTTCGACTACAGGTCCTGATCATGATAATGTTTTCCTAGTGAGGCTACTTGGACGAACTGATCTCGACACCAAAATAAAATAAACTAAAATAAAATCTCCATCGTCTACCTAACATGTCTTCTTATCTGATTATGGAAACCATTCTTGGTGTTCAGTCAAACGTAAGAAGCGAACACCCAAGTCGGGCAACATTTGGTTCTGCTACATATTGTGACTACTTAAGGTTCCGGGAAAGTTTACATTGTGGTCGGCTATTTAACAATAGCGGTTCTATGGTCTGCATTAAAGGTTTTTCGAATGTAGGTACTAGATTTCCATAACCGTCATGCTTCTTAAGTTATTTTATTACTAGAATTTTTCTCTAGAGGCCCTCCTGACCATCCAGCTTCAAGTGGGAATCTAAGTTAGTGTGGTCAGGCAATTTCTATCGAAACATGTACGACAATAAATGGACAGAATAACAAATGAAAACAGGAATAAGCAAAACTTTAGTGCACGCACTCACTTTTAGTACGAGCGGTCAAGAACAACTTCTTTACAAGTACACCATTATAACTGTTCAAGTCTTAAACCGAGTCGTCAGCCGTCCGAAGTGCCTATTATAAAACACTAGCCATCCACAAGAGTTCGTCTCCATGTTAGTAAAAAGCAAGCTTTTTTTATAGACCTACCGAAGCACTTAGCCCGCAGCTTTTCAGATTAAATATTAACGAGTTTTTTGTTGCCGTTAATTGGTTCTTTTATGCTCCCCTTAGTAGAGTCAAAATGTCTTTCCCCTTCGCTAAAACGTTTAGAGGAATCATCAAAGTGGGGTTGAATATACCGACCCTGGGCTTCTCTAAAACTAACTAAAACGTTTCTTCTTATACGATTGGCTTGAGTGTGTTTATATGTCTACAAGCATCTTTTTCCTTTCTTTATTTTTTTTTCTTATTTTCTGTACTTTCCAAAATGAAAATCCAAACGTCACGAATATGTAGTTCATACAAACCCATCTAATTTCTACTATTTCCAACGCTGTCAAACACTTTCGTCATTAGATATGCTCTCATATGAGAGAAGAGTCACACAAAAAACACATGGAATCTAACATTTCTTCCTTTAGAAAGTGGAGAAGAAAGATGCTTGGTTTAAGAGAACTGTGGAAGCATAACTTTCTTGATTTTGCTGCGTACGTGAAACCATGAGCGGAAATGAGAACAGAGGAGAAAAAAACATGCAAAAATATCAAGTGCACGAAAACATGAAGCAAGTATCTCTGTACAAACTGCAAACTCATACGTCAGAAAAAGCAAGAGGACGATGCGGCGATTAACTTGATGTAGAAGGACAACGCATGTATATCCTCATTTAATGCAGGAAGCAGTCTCTCGTGACTGCTTGCATAGAATCTTTAAATGGCAGATAATCAGTGTTAGGCAATGATATCTATGATAAGAAAGTGAAGAAAATAACTACGTTGCCAATGATCGGAGGTAGAGCTTTCTTGACAGAACAGAGGGAGAAAGACATGATATATTTTTACGCAGATGAAAAATAAACAAGACGGTGTACTCGTTGCTTCCGTTTCTTCTGATGTATTTCTCCTAGACTCTAAAGAAAATGCTTCAAAACTTACAAAGTAACCATGTGTGTACTTCCCTCAGCTGGTATGGTCACAAGAAGATTAGAGTTTATCAGTTAAATTCTATAAAGTAAAGGTATAGAATTTAAACCCCATGAAGGCAATTAAATTGGCCATAAATGTTTTGAAAATCAAACAGCTATGTCACTGTTATTCACATCTAGAGGATGCGTTGCCAAGTGTAGAAAAATTGAAACTAATAAAGTTCTGGCTTGAATGAAACCAACCAACGAAATGGTCCGTAAATAAATCATGTCATTAAAATATTAAATGTGTTAAATTGAACTCAATGCTGGGAATGAACTCTATTTAAATAGTGCTAGTGCTAGGTGATACCATGAAGATTGTGATTTTGGTGGAGACCGTTATCGATGTCTTTTTTTTTTTTTTTTCTTTTTTGGGCTTACAATTTGGAGAACCGACGATTAAAACCCATAAATAAACTTGTATTGATGCCTATGACATGTTATTGGTACTTCTTTTTCATTTTTTCTTCTTCTTTAACTATACATGCTAGGTAGAAAAAGAAAAAGAAAAAGAAAAAGAAAAGCAATAATCGGTGAATAAGACCTAAAGAAGACGTAAAGTCAATACTATTTTTGCTCCTTTATATATCTAGAAGATAATCACTTTGGAGGGACATCACATCTATTATATGCTAATAATATGCTCATTTTTATAGAGGGGAATCAACAATCACTTAGAGAGTGTAAAGGCTCTTATATAGAAATACAACGTGTGATTTGGTCTCATGAGTGGGAAGAATTCTTTTCTTCTTCCTTCAGATTGATTGATCAAGACTAGACATATAACTTGGGCATGTAGGGCAAGTATTCTGTCCGTGGGAAGTGATGTTGTCAAAGGTCCTATCACGCTTCTGTTTCTCGCACCAACTTGCGGAACAGTTTATCACTTGAAAATGGTACCTATTCGAGCTGGAAGGTTGGCCCTTTTAACTGGATGATGACCTCTAATGAGATCGAAGAGTTGCAAGATTGTTTAAAGGTTTGTAAAGATGGAAATCTAGTAAATCAGTTCTTTGGCAAGCAGGACTCAAGAACTAAGATATGTTAATTTACAACAATGAGAATCAGTTTAGTCGGTCTCACCCCACTAGAGATAATTGCGCCAAAAAGAGATTCTCTGCACGCTTCACTTACAAAAGTAGAATATCATATCTGGATGGCTGGCGTATAAGCTCAGAATCTTTTGGTCTAGGAACTCAAAGAAAGCACATCCACCCATTATGCCCAAAAAGAAAAAGAAGCCTGTACCGGGCTCTCTGTGTTAAACTTCTTCTATAGAAGCTAAGCATGTCAAGGATTCTTTGTTTTGTAAAAGATTCCTATCTGTCGCGACCTCATTTGCAGACCATGCATCACAGACCATAAATTCGATGCACTTCACTGGTTCCATATTGCTTATTGGCCATGTTTTCGGTGAGAAACCTAAAGGATTGTAGTCAAGAAGTTGAAAAAAGTCAAGAGCGGTACAGCCACCAATCCATTCGAAGTCCTGACAGCTTTACTTTGTTAGTGGGCTCTTTAGAAGTGGTCTTTTTGAAAGTAGGCAAACAATGAAAATTCCAGACAGAGTGCTTTGCCTTGAGCTTCCCTCCCTCCTTACAATCTCAGAAACTTGCAAAAGGAACTGCGTGGTCGAACTGGGGAGCTCTCCGCTGAGCAACAGATACCTGAACTCACTAATAATAGAATAATATAAGAGAGAAAGGAGACAGGGATATAGAGCACAACCAACGTTGGAGGATCCTTGGTGGTGGGTCCGATTAAAAAAAGGGGCGAAAAGAGCGTGAGAGGGTCGGTTCTTTTATTCCGACACCAATGGCAAGAGAATCTTCGAATGCACCAAGTTTTCTACAAAGAGTAAGACCATAGAGAACGTCAGGTCTTGTTAGTGACCCGAACCATAAAGTCGCATCTTCTAACTCATCTCGTTCTTTTGGTTAGTTCAATTTTCTCTTTTAAGTGTTTTTTTTTTACACTTCGTATCTCTGTTTTTTTTTCTTTTGCTTTTTTAATTCTGTGGAAGAAATGTTTGTAAAAATGTAAAAAGCATGGGTTATAAAGGATGAAAACCTCAATATTTGATGAATGGTCTTCCTCTCATAATTGTAGTGTCCTTTTTCTTCTACTCATTAATACCTCGTTGTATTATAATGTTTGAATTATAAATAAAATTATTTATTTTTAATTGTTATATTATGTTGTTAGGTTTTTATAGGTTATGTCCATTTTTTAAGCATAGTATTTTGGTTACCAATGTAATAGGTTTTTTTTTTTTTCTTTTCTTCTTCCTTCTACTTGTTTTATCCTATACAATTCTATCATATATGCCCTACCTAGTGCTCCGCAAGGCATTAAGGGTGCGCAGCCGCTGTAAGTGCGGCGGCCTCCATTATCCTTTGTTTATTTTGGGCTGTCCCACATAGATGCTTCAGGTCTTTCACGTTTAAATATCAACTGGTGCGTGATGGGTTCTCACCGTTCACTTCTTCCTTCTCCTTGACAATGGGCAAACCTAGTCGCGTTTGCTTATTCTTTTTAATAATCATTTTCTGTCATGACCTCCTTTTCATTGAAGAAAGAACCTTGATACCAAGGAAGAAGTTGATGTGTGTAAGCTACTTTGATCCAATTACAGAAGGCACTGCAACAGAGCCTAGAAAAACTGTTGCAAGCCCAAGCCAGTTGCATCATGTTCCTATAACTGCAAATGTATACGTTGAAGCTTTCCGACCCACATCCCCAGGTCATAGTCCAGGAGTTGTTCAATCCGTTCGCAACTTTTAGTTCCCAAGATTCAGATAGCACGTATTGGTGGTAGTTGTAGTAGCAATCGATGTGTTCCAATTTGATTCCTCGAATGTGAGTTTTAATTAAATTTTCGTGTTCTTATGTATTGTGCTCTTTAATCAGCTTTTGTAGTGCCTTCTGTTTGGGCGCTAAAGCAGTTTATACACATCAACTTCTTCCTTGGTTTCAAGTTTCTTCCTTCAATGAAAAAGTCTTGAAGGCAGAAGCTTCTTTAATAGTTTTTCATTGACGGAAGGAACTTAAAACCAGGAAAGAAGTTGATGTGTATAAACTGCTCCATTGCAAACACAGGAGGTACTACAAGAGGGACAAAAAGCGAACTGCTAAGCTCAAGGCATCCGGTGGAGAGAGAAAAAAAGGGGGATATAATATGTAGACAATGTCACTTTGTTATGCTGGGGTCTTATGTCCTGGAATTTTGAAGCTCTCGTGAAAGCATTTTCTTAGATTCAAATGCTTACTATTGTAGGAGAAATGGGAGCAACGAATTCCATTGTGATTTTTTCCCTTGTCCCCAACAGTATTGTTTCTTTCTTCTTGATTTGACAAGAAAGTTCTGTTATGGTGTTAAGAGTTATTGGGCCTACCTCCCCACAAGGAGTTCTCCTTTTGGTTCAGTGGTAGGTCCATAACAATTGGTATCGAAGCCAAACCCCACATCCTGAGTTCAAATCCTGGTAGGTGTAGTATAAGGGAATATGAGGGGAAAGAGCCCCAGCAGTCCCAGCAGTCCCAGCAGCTGGCATCTGCCGAGGACGTCGGATAAAGGAACCGTGGGAGTATGTTACGGTGTTAAGAGTTATTGGACCTGACTCCCCGCAAGGAGTTCTCCTTTTGGCTCAGTGGTAGGTCCATAACAATCGTATGTATTCTCTTCAAATGAGTATATTTATTTTATACAAAGTAAGAAATATTTTGGACGTGAGGGACAAATGCCTAGAGAATAAAACCGTTGTAGCCAACATCAAGAATAATATGAGAGGCAAAGTCTCATCAATCAAGTATTATAAATATTTACAGGAGTTATAAAAATTTTCTAAAATCATTCTTGAATTTCAATGATAAATAATTGATTAAACTAATTTTATACTACAAACTTTGTAATACATAAAATAGATGACATTTTACAAAACAAGGGTTGGAAAGGGGGAAAGAGATGCAATTATTTTACTTTGTTATTCCATTTATGCAAGAGAAGCTTTAGATGACAGCTATTTATATGTAGTTTATGTTAGTAATATAATCAATCTCTATGTGACGACAGCTAAAGGAACTAAATTACGAAAGAATGATATCTATGCCCTCTGGGATCTTGATAGCTGTGTCAATGGCTAAATACTTAATATCCTAGTTCGTTGTACATGCCTTGCGTTTGGTTCGGCCGATATTTTAAAGAATGTGGCCAACAGCGTCCGGGTGCTGCAGGGTGGAAATCATCTTCCCGTTCAACAATAGAATTTCTAATATCCATCAACCTAATGCCTTTGGTTGAACGTTCGATTCATGAGATGGAAAATAAGGGTAAAGCCAGGCTGTTGCGCCACCATCTGACTCACAGAAGCTAAACCTGTGATTTGGTCTCAGGAATGGGAAGAATTCTTTCATTCTCGCCACATATTAATTAACACTAGAAATCTACCTTAGGCATGTAGGGCAAGGATTATGTCCGTGGGATGTGGTGTGATCGGAGGTGCTACCTTGCTTTTGTTTCTCCGTTAGAGTGATCTTTAATGGTTTGGTGCTTTGTTTACACTACCTAAGGTGGCCTTCCCTCGCTAACCTTAATTTCATGGCAAGCAAGTAGTGCAACGATGAGAAAAGTCTCTTAAAATTGGGAATAACTCGGAAGCTTTCCATTAAGAACGGAAGTAATCGAAAGGTTTTGTTTAATGAACTAATGAGGCGTCTCAGAAAATCAGATCGACATAGAGGAGTAGGTGAAGGATAGGACCTACAAGCAGACCCAATAGAACAATTCTTCTTTCCTACAAGCTCTCCTAGAATCTTAGTCTCTAGTTATTCTAAGGACCAAAAAGACAGACTATGATCTTAAATTGTACGCTTTTTAAGTTACAGACTTTCAAAGTGGCTTTTGAGAGAGTAATTTCACCTAATGTATTAATCTTTTTACATAACCAATTTTTGTCCCATGATAGAGTAAAATGAGATACTTTTCTTTCTAAAATTATGCATTGTATCGTTATACATATTTTAGTTGTGATTTTCCTAATGAAATTAATTTCCATGTAGAGGATTATAGGAATATATAGTGCAAGGCTCTGAAAATTATATATAATTAAATTCACTCACCTTATTGATTTTTTTTGTTTTTCTTAATGTTGGCTACGGCAACATCTAATTGTCTTTTGTCTTCTTTTTTTTTTCTTTTTTTATAAGTAACAGGGATGGGGGATTTTTGTGTCTTAAACCTACATCTTTGGTCCTAAGTTGCATTGATTTCAACTGATTCAAGACTTTTTAACAATTGTTTTGATCTTATGATTCATTTTAGAACCATAAGCAAGTGGCTTTGACTTGGAAAACAAACATGCGTACCTTTTCTACCCAGCTTCAGTGGAGATGTGGTCCAGCAGGGCATTTACATCAAAAGGGATAAACTCCGGCTGTGCAAGCCAAGTTTTAACCCCATGACTACCCATGCTACTGCTTCTCTGCATGGAGACCGAATTCTTCGGGTTATCATGCTCATCTTCAGCTTCCCCAGCAGCGCGAGCACTTACTCTGGCCTGTGATCCCAAAATTTGAGTAATACCCATAGCGATGGAGAAGAGAACTTTTTCTGCCCATTTCTTGATGGTGAGCGAAAGAATGGTAAGAAGCGTTCTTGGAGCAGTGAAAGGCTAGAATGAAGAAAGGTTTGCGGGAAAAATATAGAACAATGAGTATCCTTTATTTGTAGGACCCTGCGGTTACCTTTTACTTTTACGTATCTGTATGAAATTATCAACTCAATATCAAAGAACCAACCTACGTTCACACGGGTGATTTAGCTTGAAGGGACCTAGTTGCAGACAACTATCTGGTATCTTTATATTAAACATAGTGGATGCCACGCCAGGCCACCCTCAATACAATGAATGGAATCGCAAGTCTCGAGAAGAGAGCTGTTCAAGCACGTGGCGGCCCAAGTTTGTGTCTTCTCTCGTTAACTTTTCCAGAATTTCGAAAGTTCACTGATTTTATTACCAGAGTGAAGGACGATGCCTTCGGTCTTGTCTTCTTCCATAGTCAGTAGGGTCGACAACCACAGATAGAACAAAAAAAGAAGTCTAAGCTCATCAGGAACCGCGGGCTGTTGAGAATGGTGAGATACACCAAGAAAGCGACATACGCCAAGACTGGCGAGCCTTCTGCATCATTTTCTTTTGAAAATATTACAGATAATTTAATAAGTTGAAGTAATTTAGGTCAGTAAGACAAAAACTTTGTGACTCAAGCAGAGATCTCTGTGGCCTCAAGTCTTTGTCTTCGTAAGCTTTTCTAGACTTCACCACTAGATTGATTTGGTTCAACGCCTTCTGGGTTACACGTGATAACGTTTATCGACAAAGGGAATCAAAAGCTGAAAGTTCAATGTTTTAGAAAAGCATTACCGGCCACGCTGGTCCGCAGTCTGAGATTCTTTCTTTTAGCTTTTCTAGATTCTGAGCTTTTTTTAGTTTACTGTCACCTTGTTCGCACATCTAGCTTTGTTCTTATGGATACCACGTGATCACGTTCAGTAGCGAAATCCAAAGTTGAAAGTTCACTAATTAGTTAGGCAGCAGTATGGGTTTTACAGGATATATGATCGACAACCACAAAAGAGGGAATAAAGAAGTCCTAAACTCAATCGGGGACTGCAGGTGAACCCGCAGCTAAACATTTATCTCTTTTCTTGCCACAAAATTAGCACAAATCTAGAAGAAAGAATGTGGTTTACAAAGTTCAATCCTTGCACAAAAATTGGCTTAAAAAAATAAGGGCATTTCTTACATACAAATACTTTGTAAACTCACATCTTGATAATATGGGATAATTTCACATCAATTTTGACATGTCCCTCACTATATTGGTCATTTTTTTCTACAAAAGTCAACTCAAGAAGATGGTCATTTCTTATATATAAACCAATCCACAAGCTCACACTTGAGTAATGTATGATAATTCCACACTAATCTTAACAAATATATTAGTCACAATAGTCACAACAAATGCCACATCCAACAACAATAGCAATAACTATTTGATGTATTAAAGATCAAAGTTTCACATGAATAAGGTTTGTTGAGTAGTATTTAAAATCAATTTATGAATTAACTTTTACGTTGAAATATAAGATTATTTTAGTATAATATTAAAGTCTAAGTTGATTTACTATAATTCTCATTCAACCTTGAGGCTTAAAAATATGCTCAATATACAAGTAGTATCCATTTCACCATATTCAAATCTTAAGCTTAAGGTTTGCTTAGTGTAGAAGGGAGTTTTAAAGAATAAAATTACATATTAAGAAAATATTATTCTTGGAAATATTTAAACATACAAAATGTCATTCTAATTCATGATCTAGGTTTTAGATTCTCTTTGGGCCTTCCAATTAACACATTGCAAGGACTTTATCAAAAAGTACCATACAATTGAATTCCTATGGTAATAACAACAATAAATTAAAGTGGTGTCAACTTAGGAGAAACAACATATCAAACAACATCTATCATCAATCATCTACTAGCTCAAGTGGTAAGCTAGCAAGGCTTGGGACCTTTTGGTCATAGGTTTAATACTTAAGTGTTGAATTTGAGTACATGTGTTAAAAAAGAAAAAAAGGAACAACAAAAAGTCTATCCCTCTTGTTATGAAATGGGAATGCACTTTAAATCACAAATATACTAAATGACCAACACAAAAAACAATATTTCTCACATCCTCATTGCTTTTCCACCGCACAACTTATCTCTCCCAACATGTCACACAATAGACTATCAAGTCACCATAATTACTTTATTTCTTTGGTTTTTGCCATTGTTGAACCTTCTTCCTACAAGGATGTTATTACTAATCCTAAATGGTGGACTATAGGAGAGTAAGGTATTAAAGTCCAATAATACATGGAACCTAGTTTCTTTCAGTGCAAGCCAAAAAAATCACTAGTAACAAATAAGTGTATAAGATCAAATATAAAGCGGATAATGCCATTAATCACTACAAGGCACAACTTATAGCAAAGGGATATAGTCAATGAAAGGGAGTTAACTCATTAATTTAGAAATTATCACTCTTGAAGCTATTAAGATAATAATTAAAAATAAATTTTTCAATGTAAAAACATACTCAAGAAATTGAAAACTTAAGGGTATATAAGACTATTTTTTATTTGAATTTATATAATATGTGGTGTTAACTTAAGGGTATAAGTCTATCATGTGCAGTTACTTATTAAATATGTGAATTCAATTACTTAAATAAAAAAATAAAACTTGACATACATAATATATACGTACGTTCTATATTTTTGGAAAGAATAGAAAATAGTATATAAAAGAGAAAGGAAAGAGTAATATATCATTCCACAATGGTGCCTTCCATATTCCGCCTAAAGGAAAGGTGCAAGGGAAGCAGAGTATGAAACATTATAAATATTGTGGCGTATATATATAACATGTTCATATATTTGAATTCAATGTTAACAATGGAAAAAGAGTCGAAGTTTAAAAACTACTTATCTTCTCAATTTGGAAATGAATCATACATACAAAATTTCCCAATAAAAAGATGAAAAAAAGCGTACAACTTATTAACCAAAAGTTGAGAAAAAATGGACAAATACTTGGTTTACAAAGAAAAATATGGGGCCAGTTCGTATCTAGCTTTGCACCAATATCCATATATAAAACCTTGTAATTCTCATGTGATCATAATGCATTCTCATCTTAGTCATATATATAAACACATATGTTAGAAAGCTTAAAGTTCTAACTATAAAGTTAGTTAATGAGTTAAGAGAATGTTAGTTAACGAGTTGAGAGAATTATTCTCTTAAAAGTAAGGCCTCGAGATCCCTCCACCCCTCTGTATAGAATGATTAAAAATTCCGGAATCTTGCGAAAAGAACTGCGTGGTTGGCTCATCTAACTTGGGAGCCCGTGCGGTGAGCAACAGATACTGAACTCAATAATAATGGGACAATAAAATAGAGAAAAGAGAGTACGATTCTCTCTTATAAGGGCTGTAGAGCACAACAACGTTGGAGAATTCTTGGTGGCGGGTATGATGAAAAAAGAGACAACAAAAACGTGAGAGGGTTTTGTGTTTTACACCGTAGCTAGTGGCTGGAGAATTTCTTTACGGAATTTTCTAATACTAAGATTCAAGATCTTCATTACTAATTAGCTAGTTCAAGTAGTGAGTTAGTAAAGACTTTAATCATAAAATCCAGCTCAATATACTGTGTATAAGAGTTGGGTGTGTGCATTGTTAAAAAAGTGATAAAAAAATTCAAGATTTTCTAACATGCACAAGCTCTGTTCAACCGACACTCTACAGAGGCCGTAGGACCATGAGAACGTCCCGTTTTGCTAGTCACCAAACCATAACCTCATAGATAACAATACGTTTAATTATTATATTTCTCTATCTTTTTTTTTTTTTTTTGGTGAAAAGGTAAATTGTATTAATACATATTAAAGTACAAAAGCACAAGGACATACCTCAGTATTACAAAAGTCACCATATCTATGAAAAGATGGAAGTTTGAAGCCTCCAAATCTGATTCAAAATAACATTGCATTGAGAAAATTTTATATTTCTAAACAAAGAAGCTCTCCCTCATATTATCTTCTTTATTTTCGCTAAGAGAATAGGGATATCTATTATTTTCCCCTGAAAATGTCTTCTATTTTGTTCAGCCCATATACAATAAATACAAGCATAATTTGGACAGGTGGATTGGTATAATTTAATTTAGACATGTGGCATTAGCAAACATAATTTCATTGGATGGCTTGTTTGTAGGGACAGACTTTCTACAGCAACAGAAATTGTACGATGACTTTTTTCAGTAAACATATATTGTAATTTTTGTCAATCTCATTTAAAAAATAGAAGTCATCTCTTTTTTTGAATGTGCTTGGACAAGGATGATTTGGAAAAGTATTCTTGCTCAGAATGGAATCCAACGTGACATTGGAGGATGGAATGAAGAACTACAATGGATGATCAAAGCAATAAAATGAAGGGACTTAGCTGCCAAACTTCTCAAGATATCTTTCTTATATTTCTCTATCTTAACTTCCAAATAAAAACTTGAGAGAGGGGTGGAAATTGTGCCAATACAATTTACTAATTTAAAAACTAAATCCAAAGTATAAGTGCAGAAGTAAAGGAATATAATTTTGTGGAAGATAGCTCATATAGAGACTTGACAAAGGTTCTTCTCTAGGCGGGATAAAGTGTACAGAGTGCAGCTAACTCTGTTTTGTACAGGGACTTGTAGGGATTTGGTTTGACTACTTCGTAGCAATCAAGCTCCTCCTTCGCCAATTTGCACACACAAGCTTAAAACTACCCAAACAGTAACAAAACCTCCATGGAAATGCTCATACCAAAATACTAAACTGAAACCAGTACAGATTGAAGCTGAAACCACTACAGATTAAAGCTGCTACAAGCAAGCTACGGAATGAACAAACCACACAGCAAAACTACACTAAATCCCTGCAAAAAGCTACCAATGGCACTGCACAAAGCAACGGTGTTCTCCGACGAAAACCTGCTTCCTCCCGACGTTGGCTCCCCTATTTTATTCCTTTTCTTTCTTTTTTTCTCTTTTTTAATAGGCTTCTCTATAACGGGCTCACCCACTGGGGAATGGGTTCTTCGCCAATGGGCTTGTGGGCCATGACATACTTGCATTATTGCTTCTCATGTTAATTAGAAAGGGTTTATCGGGGACTTGGGTGAGAACATAAATTGCATCGAATTCTCTCTTTCTGCAGTACGGAAATCCCCCTTTGTTTTACTTGTGGACGTAGCAATAATTTTGCCAAATCGCGTAAATTTTTTGTTGCAAACTACTCTTTTGCTTGTTACTGTTTGCATTTGATCATTTCTTTTTTTTTGTTGAAATGTAAGTTTGCATTAATATAAAGTACTGTACAAAAGCAAAGGGGCATACCCCAACATTACAATTTTCAACAATTATGAAAAGATTGAAGATAGAAGCCTTCAAATCTTACTCAAAATGACATTTTCCTGTGAGGATTTTACATTTTTAAACAAAAAAGCTCTCCCTTGTATAGTTTTCCTTACTTTAGCCAAGAGGATAGGAATGTCAACTATTCTATGTTGAAATCGTCTTCTATTTCATTCTGTCCATATGCAATAAATACAAGCTAAAAAGGATATTTTAAGAAACTTTGCAGCCAAATCCTTTCCTTTAGTTGCTCTAATCATCCATTGCAGTTCTTCATTTCATCCTCCAATATAACGTCGAATTCCCTTCTGAGCAAGGATAGTCTTCCAAACCATCATTGTCCATGGACATTCAAAAAAGAGATGACTCCTATTTTCAACATGGGACTGACAAAAGTCACAATATAACTTAACTAATGGAAGCCATGGCATTTGATCATTTCTCTCAATACATATTTCATAGAAAAAGTTAGTGATATAATGGTGATTAGATTAAAACATTACATATGATTTGCCTCAAATATATGTTAAAAAGAATAGAAGCTTGCGTTTTAGTTTCCTCACCCTATTTTGCGAGAGCTGTGCTAAGTATGTTCTCATTCAAGCGTAGGTCAGAGGAGATACAAATTTTGTTTCATTACGTATGGTGTGCACTCTCCAAATCGAAGTGAAACAATAGGGAGCAAGCCCTAAACTCCAAAACACGCACAGATAAATCCATTAGCAATTATACTAATCAAGTGAAAGTCCAAGTAGTCCAGATTGTGATGATGTTTTCCTAGTGAGGCTAATTGGAAGAAACAATCTAGATACAAAAAATAAATTAACATAAAATAAAATCTCCATCGTGTACCTAAGATGTCTTATTATCTGATTAATGAACCCATTCTAGGTATCCAGTCAAATGTAGGACATGAACATCCAATTCGAGCAACATTTGATTCTGCTACATATTGTAACTATTTTAGGTTCCGAGAAAATTTACATTGGGATCGTGCTATTTAACAACAGCGATTCTATGGTCCGCACTACTTTTGCTTAACCATCATGCTTCACTATTTATTGTTATTCCTAGAGTTTATCTCTAAAGGCATTCCTCACTATCCAGCTTCATGTGAGAATCTAAGATTGTGGTCAGGCAATTTCTATTAAAAGCATGTACTTCAAAAGGGTACAGAATAAAAAATGAAAACAGGAATGAGCAGAACTTCTTTACAAGTACACCTTTATAACGGATTTAAGTCTTAAGCCGTCCAAACTGCTTATTATAAAACAGGAGCTATCCACAAGAGTTTGTCTCCATGTCATTACGGAAAATCTAAAAGTAAAAGGCAAGCTTTTTTACAGACCTACCGAAGCACTTAGTCCGCTGCCTTTTTAGATTAAATATTTTTGAGTTTTCGTTGTCGTTAATTGGTTTTTTTATTCTCCCCTTTGTCGTCGGCTAAAAAGTTTAGAGGAATCATCTTTGTCGTCGCCTACCTTTTGCTTCTTAAATACGAAGTTTATTAGAACTATTGTTGAGGAGTCCCTATCTTGCATCTTCAGCCTAGTATGATTTTCACACGTTTATTAAACATGGATTTTTCGTAACGATGAAAAAATGGGCGTGCTGTTTCAGTTTATAACTTCTTTCCTCCTGAAAATGGTAGTCGAGAGAGAGGTTTCATTGTTTACTATTGAGTTCGCTGTTATAAGGGCACCACAAAGCTGTGAATTTGAGATGAGTGAGGGGCTTCGCTTGCGGACTTTGAGCGTGATGAATGTACCCTACCAATGAACGTCACTCTGGCAAAGGGCCTTTACACCTCCATTCCTTTGGATGTGTGGGAAAATGTACCAGAAAAATAATGTACTGAATTTATCGAGAGAGGAAGAGAGAGGAAAGAGAGGGGTGGAACACATGAAATTCCAATAACAGACCTCTTATCACAGACATAGTACATAACAACAAAAATTTAATTAAAACACACCTGCGGGAAATCAATATAGACCATATTGAATGTTACTACAACGACCATTCATACGTGCAATCTAAATCTTGGGAATTAGAATTTGCGAAGGGAATGACCAATTCCTGGACTAGAACCTAGGTGTGCGGGTAGGACACCTTCAACGTCTCCGTTTGTAGTTATAGGAACCTGATGCAACTGGCTTAGGCTTGCAACAGTTTTTCTAGACCCTGTTGGAGTGCCTTTCGGACTAAAGCAGCTTACACAGATTTTCTTCTTCCTTGGGTTCAATCTTTTTCCTTCAATGAAGAGAAGTTCACGACAGAATATGATCATAAAAAATAAAAGGAGTAAGCAAACGCGACTAGGTTTGGCCATTGTCAAAGGAGAAGAAAGAAGTGAACGGTGAGAAACCTTCACGCACCCGTTGATATTTAAGGGTAGAAAAGCTGAAGCATGCAAGTGCAAAAGCCCAAAAGAAACGAAAAAATTAAAAAAAATAATAATAAAGGATAAAAGAAAGAGTGAACCAGATATCAAGGAGGCTGCCGCACTTACAATCTGCTGCGCTCCCTTAATGCCGTGGGAAGGAATAAGTATATTTTTTGACTAATAAGTATCACTTTTCATGCCCAACTATTCACCAGAAAAATAATGCACTGGATTTGTCGAGAGAGAAAGGGAGAGGGAAAGAGATGTGTGGAACACAGATGCGATGTCAATAACAGATCTCATAATACAAAGCTAGTACATAACAATAAAATTTTAATTAATACGCACCTTCGCTGGAATACAAATAGACTACATTGAATGCTACTACAACAACCATTAATAGGTGTTATCTAATACTTGGGAATTAAAAGTTGCGAAGGGAGTGACCAACTCCGGGACTATGGCCTGGGGTTGTTGGTCTGAAAGCTTCAACGTCTCCCTTCGTAGTTATAACAACATGGTGCAACTGGCTTGGGCTTGCAACATATTTTCTACGCTCTGTTGCAGTGCCTTTTGGAGTAAAGCAGCTTACACACTTCAACTTCTTCATTGGCTTCAAGCTTCTTCCTTCAATGAAATCAAGTTCGTGACAGAAAATGACCATCAAAAAGAAAAAGAACAAGCAAACGCGACTAGGTTTGGCCATTGTCAAGGAGAAGGAAGAAGTGAACGGTGAGAACCCTTCATGCACGCACTGATATTTAAGGGTGAAAAAGGTAAAGCACGCATGTGCGAAAGCCGAAAAGAAAAGAAAAAAAAAAAAAAGGATAAAAGAAAGTGTATCAGAGCATCGAGGAGGCTGCCGCACTTACAATCTGCTGCGCGTCCCTAATGCCCTGGGGAGCAATAAGTACATTTTTTGACTAATAAGTATCATTTTCCATGCCCAAGTGTCCACTTAAATTAAATTGTTTCATGACTTTGAGTAGCAGTGAAAATAAGACAGAATTTCTGTGAACTCTTCTTACTCTAGGTTTATTACATAGAATGTACATTAACTGCTGATTCCAATTGAGTGTTTGTGGAAAATAACAAGATGACTTGCGCCAATCCACTTTTAGTGCTCGTACAAAACCTTTTAGGAGGACTGCACATGACGCGAGTTGACCCCTTCACAGTGTTACATATTTTATAATCCCGTATTAATCCCGTATTACGTTTTGTCCACCACGTTGAGCTCTGAAAAAGTAGGAAAAGTTGACAGGAAAATATTAAAAGCTTCTCTGCACACAGCTCAAGGAATCTAGCTACGAAGCTGTCGAGTAGATTCCCAAGGATATTCCCCCTTAACTTTTGCGGCCAGTCAAAAGTTTCCAGCTTGTCATAAATTTCATGCACCGCACTCTATCGTCCGCGACGATAGTGCCTAGTCAAAAGTTTTTTTTTTTTTTTTGATGACCCAGAACCCCACCACTTGCATGGTAGCTCAAACTGGAGGGCCCAACACTCACCCCAAAGCATTTTGCCCATTTCATGTCAAGAATGCAGCCAACTGGTTTTGAACCCAGGACCCCTACTTTGTAGGGAATCCCACACGAGCCTTTGCCAGTTGAACCACACCCCTGGGGGCTATGTGTGAGTTGAATGCTTCTTTTTTATTGTGACAAAAAATAATAATTTTAAAAAAATAATATAAGACTATGGTCCTTAAATCTTGATACCAATAACAATTGAAAGCTAATAAAAATTGAATAATACCATATTAAAAATTAAAAATCTAACTTAAAAGTTAACTTTAAAATTAAGAAAATAATCCATTTACTTAAACATCACTTTAAGATCCTACCTCTCCAAAATATGACTATGATCCTCAACATCACACATATGCATCTCGTAATATGAATATATTACATTCTAATTATTTCCCCAAGTAGATGGCCAAGATATTTTTCTAGTTGTGAGTATATATATTCAGGGAAGAAGTAACCCATAGGATAATGAATAGATAGTTGTTAATACTTACCATGCCAACTAGGGATTAAGCAGCAAAGGAAATTATAACATGGTAAGATGTTACTTCTCTTTAATATTCTTCTTATTATGAGAATGTAAATCATTACTTACTTTTTTTCTTTGTCATCCAAATGTATCATCATAAATGAGGCATAGCCTTAATCATAACATAAGCTATCCAAAAATATTTTAAATTATTCTCTAAAGTAACTTCTTTTTTTAAGAAATAGGAATGATACTCTAACAAATATTATTACAAATGACAAAATTAGGCATAATAATCATATCTCAAATAATTACAAAGGGCAAGTTGTAAGGTTAACCTTTAAAAAAAGCCTACATATCAAACTACCACATAAAAACATAAAAAGGAAAGCATAAAGTACAATGCGGAACATATACGCATAATCCTATGATGGTCTATAATTACTTAAGCTTAATTAATTCTACATAAAACCAACTAAGCATGGCTAAGGCAATGAGCTAGGATGGTAAAAATGTCTCACATTTTGGATTGTATACATATAACTAGCAAAATAGTTTGCAACTACATTCCCCTTTTGATATATGTGTTACATTATCATAAATGTTGGAATCATGGATATAGACTAGCAAATGATATACTTTGGTTTTCAAGGAGTTCTCCACCTTTTAACTAGACATTGGACTAAATAAAATGAGTCTGATTCAATGATGTGGGATACTTAATTATGTTCTTGACATATCTTTAGTCTTTCTAGTAAGGTCAAGGCTTTTGCATTTGCACTACTACCTGATACCAACTTGATTAAGAAAGCCATGATGATAATTCTATTATGATTTCTAAGTATTTCCCCCTCTAGAATTATGCTCATGATACTTGATCCATTTTTATTTAGCTTGTATTGCCCCATTAGTTAAGGTTGCCACTTGACTCAACCTCCTCTTCAAAAAGGAAAATGAGCTATAGGAACTTTTAACACACATAAGAAGACTTGATCAAGAAAACTTGCTTGAGCCTTGACTTGAATAAGAGTGGACAATTGGTGCATCTAATAGGTAACATCTTTGTTATTTTTGTATAAGGACATATTTTGCCATTGTATTTTGTTGGATTTCTAGCCATCCATATTCCTTTCACAATAACTCCTCTTAAGATGGTGATGATAGCTTACATCTAATTATGTCATGATGTTTCTGAATATCATCATTAAACAAGGTCAAAAAATATAATTAAATCAAATTGGGACTTGAAGCATGTCATCAAATGTCTTCCAAATTTGCTACACCAATGTGTTAAGCATGAGTAGATGATCTATAGTCTTTTTTTAAGCCTTCTCATAGCAATAACACTTAGAAGTCATATATATTCCTTTTTCTTGCATGTTGCATTTCATAGGGATTCCATAATGAATGAGTTTTACATGTTGATTCCAACATTTTTTATAACAATAAGATGAGAGTTTGTCAGTTGAATTTTGTAAATTACAGATAAAGAATTTAAACTCCCTGAAGCAAAGAAAATGACCATAAATATTTTGAAAATCAAACAGCTATATCACTCTTATTCACACCTAGAGGATACGTAACCAACCTTAGAAAAATTGAGATTAACAAATTTAAGGCTTGAATGAAACCAACCAATGAAATGGCCTGTAAAAAAATCGAGATATTAAAATATTAAATATGTTAAATTGAACTCAATGTTCGGAAAGAACTCCTACTAAATAGTGCTAGTGCTAGATGACATTATGAAGATTGTGATTTTCTTGGAGATCGTTGCGGAGGTTCTTTTGCTTACATTTTGGAGAATCCAGGAGGAAAAAGCATATATAAACTTGTATTAATGGCTATGACAAGTTATTGGTAGTTTTTTTTTTTTTTTTTGTCCCATTTAACTATACATGTTGGGGAGTAGAAAAAGGCATTAAGTGGTGAATAAGACCTAAAGATGACGTAAAGTGAATACTGGTCTTTCCTTGTTTATACATCTAGACTACCCTTCATAGATTGATCTGTTAGACTTTTGCTTTACATTCCATGATAATTTTCCTTGATCAGTGAGCGTCTTGAACTCTTATCTCTTGCGTGGATTTTCTTCAGCTAGGGAGTTAAGCCTTTATTTAGAAGAACATGGCCGGCAGCAGGCTGTGTCCGGCTGCTGTGGAACAGTAATCACCTTCCAATTCTACAATAGAATTTGTAATATCAGGCATCCTTATGCCTTTGATTAAACGTTCGGTTCATGAGGTGAAAAATAACTCTAACACCAGGCTGTTGCCAGGTGAGGTAGGTCAGCAATCATATATGCATCACCATCTGACTAAGAAGTTAAACGCGTGATTTGGTCTCATGAGTAGGAAAAATTCTTTCCTTCTCCCTACAGATTGATCAATAGTAGAAATCTAACTTGGGCATGTAAGCTAAGGATTACGTCCGTGGGATGAGATGTTGTCGAAGGTGCTACCTTGCTTTTGCTTCTCTGTTGGACTTGTCTTTAATGGTTTCGTTCTGTTTTCATGACTCAAGGTTGCTCTTCCCTCGCTAACTTGAACTACGTGATAAGCAACTAGAACTGTCTCATACAGTTGGATATAGCTCGGAAGCATTCCATCAGCGAAGGGAAGTAATTGAATGGTTTTGTTGAATGAAATAATGAGATGTATTATAGAAAGTCAGATCCAACATGAGGAGTAGGTGAAGGTTAGGACCTACATGCAAATCACGAGACAACAACTTCCTTGCTTCCTTTAGCATTTGTAATATTAGAAAGCCAGGCTCTGTTAGAATCTCAGCCTCTTATTATTCTATAAACCAAAAAGATGGACTACGATCTTAAATTGGAGGCTCCGTATGTTATGGACTTTTAAAGTCGCTCTTGAGAGAGTAATTTAATAATATTTTTCATTTCATACCTCTTTAGCTAATCTTTAAGTATTAGACTGTGAAGTTTCATTCTCAAATTTTCAATGTAGAGATAACATTCATATTGAGTACTTTTACTTACGTGTATGCTGACATAAGTGTTGTTTGTGGATAGAGGCCCAAATTTTAGGCTAGGAGATTACAAATTAGAGGCTGATTCCTTACTTTATATCATCTTGAAGTGTGAGAACTCATCCCATAAAGTAATAAGTAAAAAAATTTTATCACTTGTAAGTTCAATAATTCGTCCTTACACTTTTGACATGGAATAACACCCATCTTTAACATTAAGTTAGAGTTTATTGTTTGAAAAATGGTACTTTTGGCCCTTGGACTATATCATGACCTCTGAACACGCTAAATAGTTTGAAGATTGTTTAAAGGCTTATAAAGATGGAAATCTAATTAATTAATTATTCTTTAGCAAGCAGACCCCAAGAACTAAGATATGTTAATCTAGAACAAAGAGAATGAGCTTGGTCGGCGCTAATTACAGTTGTAAAATATGATATCTGGATGGCTGCTGTATAAGCTCAGAATCTCTAGGTCTAGGAAATCAAAGAAAGCACATCCGCCCATCATGCCCAGAAAGAAAAATGAAGGCTGTACCAGACTATTATTTTGAACTTACTTTTTAGAAGCTAAGCATGTCAAAGATTCTTTGTTTTGTAAAAATTCCTAGCTGTCGTGAGCTCAATTCCTGCTGAGAATTTGTCAGTAGACACGCATCAGAGATCATCAAGTGGATACACTGAGCTCGTTCCAAATTGCATGGTGGCCTTGTTCTTGGTTAGAAACCAAGAAATTTAAAAAAAGTCAAGTCAAGAGCATAACAGCCACCAGCCCAATCGAAGTCCTGGCAGCTATACTATGCAGGTACGCTCTCTAGAAATGGCCATTTTAAAAATAAGGCAAACGGTGAAAACTCCAGGCGGAGTGCGTTGCCTCGAGCCCCCTCCGCCCCTCAGTACAGAATGATTTTAAATTTTAGAATCATGCAGAAGGAACTGTGGGGTTGGCTCCTCGAACTGGGAAGCCCATGCGCTGAGCAACAGATACATAAACATAATAATATGGAATAACGAAATAGACAAAACAGAGTACAATTCTCTCTTGTGCGGGGCTGTAGAGCACAAGCAACGTCGGAGGATTCTTTGGCAGTGGGTCTGATAAGAAAAAGAGGCAACAAGAACGTGAGTGGGTAAGTGCTTTATACCGACGCGAGGGGCGAGAGAATCTCCGTACAGAATCTTCGAATGTAGGTACTACTTTAAGATATTGTTATTACTAGAACCATCTTTAAAGGCGTTCCTGACTATCTAGCTTCAAGTGAGAATCTTACACAGTGATCAGGCAATTTCTATCAAAAACATGTAAGACGAAAAGGGGTCAGAACAAAGGGGTCAGAGAACAAGATCAATAAACTAATGCTAGAGGATGGCTCAGTTATTTATGGGTTTTCGTTATTGCTTTTATTCTTCCCTTTGTATAGTCAAAACGTCTTTGTCGTTCGCTAAAACGTTTAGAGGAACCATCAAAGTGGGGTTGAATATGCAGATTTTGGCCCTCGGCTAAAACTAACTTAAAGTTTCTTATTATACGATTAGCGTGAGTGTGTTTCTTTGTCTAAGAGCATCTTTTCCTTTAATTACTTTTTATAGTATTTTCTGTACTTACCAAAATGATAATCCAAACGTCTCGAATAACGTATTTCATACCCCATGTATTTCATTTCCAAAGCTGTTAAACACTTTCATCATTAGATTTGTTCTTATTAAATGCCATGTCAGCAGTCCACCTCACCATGTCCACGTCAGCCTCATTAAACAACGTGGCAAGCTCACTCACCAACTCCTGCCACGTCAGCCCTTCTCATCGCAAGCCGCGAGCGCCATCTGCCTCACCAAACATACCGATTGCCTCTGCAAGAACATGGTCGGAATTCCGGCACTCGAAAGCCTTCCATTCTCATCCGATGATTCACAAATCTTCGTCTCTACATCAAGAAGGAAATATCACCAACCGACACTTCCAATCAAGACCGACTTTGGGAAAGATTTCCAATTCTTTCCAAAGTATCTCTACTTAGGTTAAATCCTCGATTCATTCTATCAAATGTAAATTCATTTCATTTAGATTAGATTTTGTATTTTCCTTATTGTCTCGCATATTCCGATCTATAAATTAGACGGGAAATTGTAAACATTTTCTTCAAGGTTTTGTTTATCAATTGTTCTGATATGAGAGAATAGTTGCAGTAAAAATACATCGAATCCCACATCTTTTCTTTTAAAATGTGGAGAAGAAAAGTGTTTGGTTTAAGAGAACTATAGTAGCATAATTTTCTTGGTTTTGCTGCGTTCTTCAAACTGTTACGTGCCTGTAAACTATAGCACGTAACTGACAGCCGAACAAGTGTGCTTTATATATTCAAACAAAGAGGGAGTCGCAATAATTTTTGGTAGAGTTAACATAATTGTCAAAGTTCGAATTTTCATCTCAACAAGAAGGGTTCCAGTATAACAGTTGTCTTAGAATGAAAAGCCATAAACAAGAGAAACATACAACCTTGGAATGGTGCTCCTAATGAGCCTTAACAAGCATTAATATTCTAAGTATCAGCAAAGCTCGAATTTTATATCCAGGGCTATTTACTAGGACCCATGTGTCATTCTCTTCGAAAGAGGAATTGGAATTGCTTTCTGCTTAGACATGACAATTTGTGGCTACAAAACAGAGTGTAGTAGCAAGGGGCCCGAAAGAACCATCTCCGGTTGCATCAAATGGACCTTAAGCGAACTGAAAGATTAACAAGGAAATAAATCAGTCATTGAAGCCTCATTTGTTGATGCTTGGAAGGATCGGTCTGACGATATGCCTGATTCCACATTGCCATGCATAAAATATCCAGGCCGTGAGGGTATGGACAAAGTCATAGAGGAGCTACTAAGCATGAGAACAATTGAAGCCATTGTTGGTCTATTTGCTACATTTTCTTGAATGCACAGCAATGCGATGTGAATGCATCGGATTATTTCTGTTGTTGAATTTGCTCCCAATATCGGATCGATAATACTTGAAGCTGTGCCCTCCCTCCATTTTAGCCAAGCCTACAAGATAAATACATGGCACACTTAATATCAAGAGACAAAATTTGGTTACTTATAATTGTGTGTACATTAACACTATATACAATTTATGGGCTGAAGGAAAGATAATTTTACTTACATAGCTAAAGAGATTTTCTATGTTTTCTCCTATGTGGAATTCACCATTCTTTTGCCCAGATATCATCTCTAGTATTAAGACACCAAAACTAAAGACATCAGATTTTATTGAGAAGTGTCCATATGTTGCATACTCAGGAGCCATATATCCATTGCATAAGCACACCAATAATAGCATCATTATTTGCAACCCTCATAATTTCTTTTTCATAAATTCTTTCAACCAATACTAAAATTATAGGAAAAATAATATGATTTTCATCTTCCAACTAAATAATATGTAATTGGTAATATAAGGCATGAAATGTTGTACTCAATTTTGCTAGAATTTTTTTGGATACTTACTAGGTTCCAACAATTCTTCTTGTACTTCCATGAGTTGCATCTGGTACAAACAATCTTGCCATGCCAAAATCTGCAATTTTGGAATTCATCTCTAAATCTAATAAAATATTACTAGCTTTGAGATCACGATGAATAATACAAAATTGTGAATCTTCATGAAGGTAAAGAAGGCCTCAAGCAATGCCTACTATGATTTTGAACCGGTTCTGCCAATCTAGAAGCAAACGCTTGACTGGATCTACAATTCATTCAAATGTATTAACTTATTTGGCAAATATATATTAAATTGTGTTAGATAAAACATGAAATATGAAATATGGCATTATGAAGTTTAAGGAAAAGCATGACCATACCAAATATGAAAAGATCAAGACTTGAATTAGGCATAAGCTCATAAATAAGAAGCCTTTCATTTCCTTCCAAACAAAAACCTAAAAGTCTGACCAAGTTACGATGATGAAGCTTAGCCATTAGCAAGACCTTATTCTTAAATTCTTGATCTCCTTGTCCAGAACTACTTTCCAACCTTTTGATAGCTACTTCTTGGCCATTGGAAAGCCTACCCTAAAGATATGCATTATAAATATATAACATGTAAGCAATTTTAGGTTGTGAAAAGAAAAAGAAAATTTCCTCTACATAAATGTTCCGAATTACCTTGTAAACAGTACCAAATCCACCACGACCAATCTTGTTTGTGTCAGAAAAATTCTCTGTTGCAACTTTGATTGCATCGAATTTGATTTCTAGTGCTTCAACATCAATAATTTCATCCACTATTTCACACGAAGAATTAGTTCATGAGTGTGAATTAGATTCATAACTGCATTGCTTAAAGAAATTTCCATACAACATTCATATGAGTCCTACGCGGCAAATTATTAATTCCACTATTCTAGAACCATTAACAAGACAACAATCGTGTGCCATTCTAGAGTTCTCCTTTGTGTTTTATTGAGGTCATTTTTAAGCACCACCACATCCTTCAATATCAGCGTCATCTTTCTTTCAAAAAATAAAATTCAACATGAAATAAATTACCTTACTTATTTATCTAACATATTCACTCCCTATCATATCATCTTATCTTTTAGTCGCAATCATTCTTGTCAAAATTGTGCCTTGAAAATCAATGTAATCTTTTATGTTCCAATTCTGTGTAGAGCTAACTTAAATAGTAGATCTATCCCATTATTTTATTTGTCACCGAATTGGCCGTTAATTTTTATGCATTGTAGAAATAAAATCTGAGATAAATAGAAATTAGAAACTAGTACTTACTTTTGACTTTCTTCCTTTGTTTTCTCTTTCTCAAACATATACAAACACTGGCGAAAATTATTAAAACCAAAAAAACAAGAACCGCCATAACTAGAAGAGTAGTTCGAGACGAGTTACTTTCCTTCCCTGCAAAACCCAAAAATTCGTCTCAATAAAACATTATGGGTATCATCATAACTTCTAAACATATTTTCAATATAAGAAAGCAAAAAAAAAAAAAAAAAAGGATGTGATATTGGAGGATGGAATGAATAATTGTAATGGATGATCAGAGCAACTAAAGGAAAGGATTTGACTGCCAAACTTCTTAAGTTATCTTTTTTAGCTTGCATTTATTGTATATGGGCAGAACGTAATAGAAGACGATTTCAAAGCAAAATAGTAGACATTCCAATCATGCTAGCTAAAGTTAGGAAAATTGTACGAGGGAGAGTTTCTTTGTTAAAAAATATTAAATCCTCACAGGGAAATGTCATTTTGAGTGAGATTTGAAAGCTACTAACCTCTATATTTTTGTAATTCTTGTAATTCTGGGGTATGCCCCTATGCTTTTGTACACTACTTCTTATTAATGCATACTTACATTTCCTCAAAAAAAAAAAAAAAAAAAAAAGCAAAAAAAGCTTACTCACACTAGTTCTTTCTTCATCACATTGGGTAAAAAATAAAGGGAGTAAAGATGTCGATTATTATTTTTAGAAAAGATAAGACACAATTTGAAGACTGGAACGTGTGGATATTCTTTTGTCTAAGTATAATGGGCCAACAACTTAATAGACGAATTATCACTTATTGAAACAAAATTTGAAAGATGTTTACCTTTATAACCAGTTTGTATACTATATTTGGTTACGAAAATAGAAGAGAGGAGAATGGTAACCATACTCTCTGCGGACGGACGAGGAGATGATGAGGGCGGTGGTATGTTGGGAGTGGTGCCGGATGGAGGCAGCAATGACGGCGGCGATACGTCAGAAGTAGGGCTGTAGAAACGGTTGTCCTCATACCTTAAGTTGCAGCTCGGCGTAAGAACTCTCACTCCTTGATGGTCATCACAACAAGTTGGAACATATCCGATGGTCCAATTCAGGCAACGGCTGCATTCTTTCTCATCCAAGTCAGGAGTGCACTGCAAAAGTGCATATATATTAAAGTATGTCTCGTTTGAATTTCCAATTGCAAGCTTTCGAAGGGAATCTACGGATGCAGCTTTACTTCTTAGGCTTTCGAGCAAGTTCCGGCGCGCTTGTTTGAACGTCTCAATCTGCTCCGTTACTTTAGCTGGGCTTTGCAGATGTTTTGTAGGTTGAACCTCCATGTTACCAAATATAGAGTTGTTCGAGTATCGTACGGTACAGTTCGTGTACCACATGATGCCCTCCGTCTTGTTTGGACACCAATACAAGAGCTCCTGGGATGATGCATTGACACGCTTTCGGCACTCATCTGGTGTGAGGTCTCCTCTGCAAAGGGCAATTGCGTTAACTTTGTCGGAGTTCTCTCCAGCGGAGAAATTGTAAAACCCGTAACCAGTTTGGTTCCTAGAACTGAGGGAGGAAAGGTGGCCGTTGAGGTTCGCCCTGTAGGTACTGTTACTTGTAACCTTGGAACACTCGTGGAGCACGTCGGGATCTCGTTGCGCAGTGGTGGAAGCCAGCTGCATAACGAGAGCAAAGAAAACGAAAAGCAGCAGTCTTGAACCATCCATGCTTGTTATCCCTCTGTGTTCTGTCCAGGGGGAGGATTTTGATATAGCATGCTCTAGCTGGTGCGGAGTGCTAGGGATAAGAGGTAATTTCCGACTTCATAATTTTCGGGAGCAGAAAGCACAAAAGTCTAAACTAAAAATTAATTTACTTTCTCTATTTGAATTTTATTATAAAAGATAATGCCTTTGATACGACACTTACGTCTTTCACACGGTAGGCCAAACACTTCAGCAAGTCATGGAGGGCCTAATAATGCGTCAATTCCAAAAGTTACTAGGAAATTTTCTCGTGTGGACCAACGTTGATTATTCAAACAAACCATTCGTTAAAGTGCTTGTCATTTCATCGTACTAGAGTCCATTAATTTCACGTCCAGCAATCGTGCTTTTTCTGAAGTGGAAGAGACGGATACGACATTGATTATTTCTCGTCAACTTCAATCTGCCTGTCTTTTCTTTTCATCTGCGTAAGCGATAGGAACCCATCTACACTACCACATGCAAACAGGTTAAAAGGAAGAACCGACTGACGCGTGAAGAAACCATTGCCACATGAGGCTGCTGTCCCAAAGATCTAAGCCTACACGATTGATGCCGATGGAAATGGTTAATAGCAATCGAGTTACTGCCGGGACTATGCTTAAAGCGTAGGAGTGGTGTGTTTACTTTCTTCCAATCACGTATACTTCTTCTGTGTTGATATTCACTAAGCGATTTCCACGGTTTCAAAGAGATTTTTCCTACTTTGTCTAGATTTTTTGCACTAAAGGACGTTAGATCCAGACAGAAATGACGTAGGACAGGAGCCAACCCAACAGGCAACGGGCAAAACAGGTAATGACTGGAAAGTATGCGTGGAAAAGTTCACGCGTATTTACTTTCTTCTAACCAGTTATGCTTCTTCTGTGTTGATCTTCACCAAGCGATTTCCACGGTTTCAAAGAGTTTTTTACACAATTACTTTGTCTAGATTTTCTGCATTAAAGGACATGTTTGATCCAGACAGAAGTGATGTAGGACGGGCACCAACCACACGGGCTATGACTTGAAAAATATGCGTGGAAAAGTGGAATAACATGTGTGAACTTTTCCACGCTAACATGGAGGATCTTCCATGTATCAGTCAATAGTGGGAAGAGGACCGTTTAAGTCAGACCTAAGGTTCATGTCCATTGCACTAAACTCCCCTAAAGACGGACTACGGTAGCGGTGGAAGAATGGATAAGCTTGAAAGAATAAGACAAAAGATTTGCAAGACAGAATTTACACAGGGAAGGGCTAGAATCTCGTTTGAAAAAAACAAATTTTCAATTTGATTTTCATTGTGTATATATTATTTTTCTTTTAAAACGAAAGTTTTCTTTATTAATAAAGGATAGGCTGAAATATTGTACCCTATTGGGATAAAAAAAAAAAAGGTATAATCTAAACTCAAACCTAACATTGCATGCCCTCAACAAGGGAAAAAAGTCCTCAAAATAGGATCAAATACATTCAACTCTACATTTTAGTTGTTTATCCAAAAGAGGACATTGGAGAATAATCTAGGTTGGAATCAATTGTACCACCTATGAATTGGATGATGATTCATTATGATCATGATCTAATATTGAGGATTAAAGACGAATCTTCTAGGTCATTGTTACCTCACTAGGGTACTCAAATATCATATCAACACAAAATTATGATCCATAATGTTGTGAGATATTATTTTTCTTTTCACTTTGGATCGAAGATGTTTATTTATTACCTCAAGGCAATTTGGGATATCATAAATTTTCTTAATAAAATTATCCTCAATTTGTTTATCCTTCTTAGACTTATTAACATTTCCTTTTCCTCTAGTAGGTTTGTTTTTGCTTCTTTGTCTTTTTCTCATGCTATCCAGGAGCTTTCCTTTTCTAGTCCTATAGATTGCAACTCTAAGTTCTTTTTAGCTCGTAACATAGCTTGCTGCCTTGTGAGGACTCTTGGTTAGTCAAAGACAAATGGAAAAGGGAAAAATAATCTCAATCAATGTTCAACTGTCTAATTTTCTTCTTATTGCGTGATCATTTTAATCTTATCATCTTCCAATTGATCAATTAAATAAGTTTACTCTTGATTATCATCCTTCAACTCAATTAAAATAACAAAAAAATTCCTAACTTGAAACTGATTAAACTTTGACTGGAATATTTCTCTTTCATTTGGCACTACCGAAAACATTGTACACAAGAAAATCACACCATATGCCCAAAGTTTAAAATTAAGCTTTGTTTCAATTCCTCCACCAATGTTTGCAACAACATGTGTGTGTGTGTGTGTGTGTGTGTGTGTGTGTGAGAGAGAGAGAGAGAAGAATTACATCCTCAACAAAAAGTCATTTAAAAATATCTAGTTGTATATAAAATTTAAGTGTGAGATTTGGAGAGATCTTTTCAAGTTATGGTAGATTTTTACATTTATTCTGTCTAAACCTTTTTATTGTTGTAAAGAAACTTACAAGGAACTACACCAAGTTAATGTTGAGATTAAATACATAACTTGATATGGTCATGTGAAATAAACAAATACAATTTCATTGGTTAACTCATATGCATAGACCAACTTTCCACAACAAAAATATTTTATTAATGACTCTCTTCAATTGACATGTATTATAATTTTTATAGTCCAAATTGGAATATTTTCATATGTAGGGATAGACTTCATTGGATGATTTATATGCAAGGATAAACTTCCTCAATTGGTGAAATATTTTCATAGGATAATCAATTATTGGAATTGTAAATCATAATGGATGATAAAAGTAACTAAAAAAAGGATTTGATTGTAAAAATTTTGAAACTTATTTTCTCAACATATATCTATTATTATTAAAATATCAATCTTATCGGCTAGAATAAGGAAAGTACTATATAAGAAAAAATCTCTATTTAGAAATATTAAATTCTCTTAAGCAAATATTTTTATTAAAACCTTATTTATAAAAAATGATGTCATCCAACTTTGATTAGTTTGAGATTTAACTTTCATTGATACTTGAACTGCCAATATTTGAAATTTGGTTCATGCGTAGTTAAAAAAAAAAAAAAATTAGACATCAATTTGACACCTTTTTCAAAAGTTGATGAAAAATAAAATTGCCCTTTTGATTGAGGCTTATTTCCGTCTATATAACAATTTAGTTTGATTATGAGAAAATCCGATTTGGGGGTGAAAATTTGGAATTTTTTTATTTGATTTTGACAATGGAACAGATAATTTAATAAGCTAAATAACTTTCTTCATTCAAAGAGAAAACTTGTAACGCAGTTAATTGCTTTCTAACTGCATGGATTATTATTGGATTGATTTTAAATAGAGTAAAATTAAGATTATCAAATGAAAGATATGAACATTACATAAGATTGTCTTACTAAACTCATCCGACAATCTAAATTTTAAATTTTAGATTTGATAAAGATAAAAATATATGAACTAAACAAGATTAATTACCAATTTGTGGTCCATGAGTTTAATGTATTTTAAGATTTGCGTTTTACCGTATAAAATTGTATAAAAACGTAAACAATAGATAAATTACTTAAATTCCTCGTAAAATTTTAAAGGGACTCTAAATTAAATTTTCGCTTCAAACATAAAATAAGAAACATAATTCAAGAGTACCAAATTTAATAATTCAGATATTGAATCATACTTAACATCAAAGGAGTAAAGAAGTGGAGGCGCCAACGTTAGAGGGGAGAGATATAAAGCATGGTCAACTATGGCGGCCTCAAGTCTTCGTTTGCTTTCCTAGCCTTCAAGCTATCTTTTGGTTCATTCTTGTGGCATTCACTCATCTAGCTTCTTGAAATTACTTCAATGAAAGAACTTCTACCTAACCATGATCATGTTCGGTCGACCAACGGAACCCAAGGTTGAAAGTTCACTGATTAATTACCAGAGTCTTGTCTTCTTTCATAGTATGTAGGGTCGGCAACCACAAAAAAGAAGGAAAAAACAAAGGTGAGAAAGATCAAGGAAGCAAGATCCACCAAAGACCTGTGAGTCTGCATTAGCGGTGAGCCGGCAATGAAAGACTTCTTTCTTTTCTTGTCACGAGATTAAACACAACCCTAAAAGACAAGAATGTGGTAGGAAACAAGAACCCTCGAAAAATCACAAATACACCAGCAACATCATCTCAAGACACGATTTTTGATGATTCAACCACATCTAATTACATGCAGTCGATTGAGGAGGCCTAAGTCTAAACGGCATCAACTCAATGTTTTGTCGTAATATTGAGGGCATATTGTAGAGGTTCTGTGGTGTAAAATCCCAAGTTGTATATATGTATAGGATTCCTCAACAAATCTATTTGTGATACAAGCCCATACTCGTAAATCAATTACCAGCAATTCTCCGATGAAACTTGAACTAAAGAAGAAACTTTAATGAAATTGTTGGAAAAAGAAAGGAAATACAGAGATTGAGTCACGATCAGCAAACTTCAAATATATGTTTTCAGGCATCCAACACAATCACCTCCAGCTCCGATTTGATGAAAAATAATTTTCCTTTCGAGCAAGGGTTAAATTAACAATCCATTAGCTTATTTCCATCTATATAACAGTTTTTGTTCAATTTTCAGAGAATATCCTATTCAAACTATTTTACAAATTTTCTGTTTTAATGGTATGATCTGTTTATGAAAATAGAACAGATAATTTAATAAGTAAGAAAACTTACGACATTAAAACAGAAAATTTGTAAAATAGTTATTTTCTTTCCAATTGCATGAATCATTATAATTTGGGATTGGTTTTAGATGCAGTAAGAATGAGATTATCAAATGAAAATATGAAAATCATTATACAAGATTGTCTTACTACTAAACTCATTTGGTAATCTGAATGCTAAATTTTAGATTTGATAAAGATAGGAATATATAAATAACTAAACAAGATTAATTACCATAACGTTGTCTATTAGTTTAATGGATTTCTAGGATTCAAATAATACCGAACAAGATTACACAAAAAAATATAAACAATAGATAAATTACTCAAATTCCTCATAAGATCTAACCTGGATTATAAATTAATTTTCACTTCGAAGTTTAAAATAGGAAACATAATTTTAAAAGAACCAAATTTAATAATTCATATATTGGATCATAGTTAGTCAAAAAATATTGGATCATATTTTTCCGGAAGGGCAGCCCTTTTTCAAATCAGTTAAAGAAGGTAGCCCACTCCAAAAGAAATGTTGTCCATGTGAAGAAACAGGCTATGGCCCGAAGGAATTATTGGGCCTTTTTCAAATCAGTTAACTGAAAAAAAAAAAAAAATCAGTTAAAGAAGGTAGCCATTTTTCAAATCAGTTAACTGAAAAAATCAGTTATAGATTTCTCTTATAGCAAAAATGTTGACTATGTGTGTTGGATGAGACCAAAAGGAATGGACACGAAGTAAAATATAAGGTAATGTCTCAAAATATGAGAGAATAGTTAAACAGGTACCAGAAAAGATTACAATCTAATGACAATGGCATACTCAAGACATAGGCACAAGGATGCCGTAAAGTGCTTTGTGACTAATTCAGTTTCACCATAAAATTGAATATTTCATCCAAAATAAGGTGACATTTATGCTTGACAGTAATGCAAGTATAACCTGATTCATGTCCACATTTGACATCTTTCTATGCACACACTAGGCTGATCAACTTCCAATAAAGGGAAATACCAACTCTCCTTGACAATGCAACTCCTCATATTTTTAATATAATTGAAGAAAATTGGGTTAAACCATCTTAAATTAGAGTATAAATAGGAGATCAAAAAAGTGTGCTAATAAAAGAAATAATGCACACCTTAAATCACTAGATGCACAATAACATAACTGGAGAGAATAGTACAAGAAAGGTAAAACCTTTGACACCTTCAAAAATCCATCTTCCTCTTCATCATCCACTGTAGCCTCTTCATCTTGAACTTGTTCATGATCAAATAGTTGGGAAAAAAAAAAAAAAATCTTTCAAGATTTCGCGATGTATTGGCACCACTTGGTGTTTTTTTTTGAAGAAAAAAAAATGTATTTCTTGAGAGACGGGTGTTTCTTTTGTTTATGATGTATAAGAATTTTGTGAATTTAAGTTGGTCTCGCCAAGAATTTATGATGTATCAGAATGCTGTGATCCTGCTATCTAACAGCAGCGGTTCTATCGTCCGCAATAAAGGTTTTTCTAATGTAGGTACTACTTTTCCGTAACCGTCATGCTTCTTAAGTTGTTATTACTAGAGAACTTATCTCTAAAGGCGTTCCCGACCGTCCAAGTTCAAGTGAGAATCTAAGATAGTGGTCAGGCAATTTCTATTAAAAGCATGTACGAAAAAAAGGGACAGAATAAAAAATGAAACAGGAATTAGCAAAACTACAATGCACACACTCACTTTTGTTTTACCTTTATATCTGCTTTTAAGTCTTAAACCGAGTCATAAGCCATCCAAACTGCTTATTAAAAGACAGTAGAGTTTGTCTCCATGTCATTACGGAAAATCTATAGTAAAAAGCAAGCTTTCTCGAGACCTACCGAAGCACTTAGCCCGCAGAAATTTTAGATTAAATATTTACGAATTTTCGTTGTCGTTGATTGGTTCCCTTATTCTCCCATTTGTGTGTTCAAAATGTCTTTGTCGTTGGCTAAAAAGTCTAGAGGAATCATCTTTGTCGTCACCTACCTTTTGCGTCTTAAATACGAAGTTTTCTAGAACTATTTTTTAGAACATGCTTTTCCCACGTTTATTGGAATTTAGGCTTGCAACAGATTTTCTAGGCTCAGTTGGAGTGGCCTTTGGACTAAAGCAGCTTACACAGATCTTCCTCTTCCTTGGGATCAAGGTTTTTCCTTCAATGAAGGGAAGTTCATGACAGAAAATGATCATCAAAAGGAAAAAGAATAAGTAAACGCGACTAGGTTTGGCCATTGTAGTCGAAAAACTTGGTATCAATATTGGACACGTTAGGGAGAGAGAGGTAAAAGGAGAGAGAGAGTTTGAAGGGAACAAAAGGTAGGCTGTTATTTCTTACTAGAGCTTCTTTTGTTACAAGCATAGCGAAGGCATCCTATACATATTTATAGCAACAAAAAGGAGTGCCTTCTCTCACACGTTACTTGCTCACTACGCCCACGTTACTGCACTTGCAGTGAAACTTCCTTCAAGACCCGATCAACAAGGGTCTTTCCTGTTGACTCGTTGATCGTCTCCATGCCCGATCTTCTCATACTCTTTCTCCAAACTTTCTTCTTGACTTCTCAGCATCTCCATCAAGTATAGCAAGCCTTCTGGTGTTTCTCCGATAACTAGTTGATGCGGTTTCCTGGTTATGGGCACTGCAGACACCACGGCTTTCCCTTTGTCTTTTGTTGTTGTGGTTGACGTGGGTGCTTCCTGATATTTAACAAAGGCTGAGTTTGCCAAAGGTATATTGAGGTAAGTGTCCTGGAAGTTGTCCTCCATTTCAACGTCTCCAGCAGCAATTTCTTTTAGGAATGGGACAAGTGCAGTCTGCTCTGTTTCATTGCTTTGGAACAGAGCAAGGTCATTACTTGGTTCCATTTCACTGGCGTCAAGCATCATGGTGGTGGCACTTGAGTTGTCACTGCCAAGGGGGCTTCCTAGAGTTTCATGAGTACTTTGAACACTACTTGTTCCTTGAACATTGGTGGTCCATAGTGCAACATTTTGTGGTCCAGCAGATATGGGTTCTCCCAGAATGTATCGTTGGTCATCCAGCACGATTCCTCCAACATACCCCCACAAACTTGGCTGGGTGAGGCCAAGTTTGGTTCTGAAATGGACAAAGAGGCTCTTGGGCAGTGCTTTAGTAAATATATCAGCTAGTTGTTGGTCAGAGGGAACATGAGCTGTAACGATGGCTCCTTGGGCTACCTTTTCACGGACAAAGTGGTAGTCCACTTCAAGATGTTTGAACCTATGGTGGAAGACTGGTTTTGTGGTGAGGAAGAGAGCGCTGAGGTTGTCATAATATAGTTTCACTGGAGAGAAGTGGCTTATGCCAAGGTGCCGCATTAAGTGTAAGATCCAGATAGCCTCAGCAGTCCCTGCAGCTAGTGCTCGATACTCCGCTTCAGCAGAGGACCTGCTGACAGTGGGTTGGCGCTTGGATGACCAGGAGATGATGTTGCAGCCAATCCTGAAGAGATAGCCCGTGGTGGATCGTCTAGTAGTGGGGCAGCCTGCCCAGTCAGAGTCAGTGAAGCCAACAAGGCTTGTGTCACTGTCTCTGTGGATCTTAAGTCCGAGACCTATAGTCCCATGTAGATAACGCAAAATGCGTTTAAGTTCAAAGAAGTCTTGGATGGTTGGTTCTGTCATCCTTTGACTGAGTTTGTTGACAGAGTGTGCGAGATCTGGACGGGTTAACAGCAAGTACTGCAGAGCCCCGATCAAACTGCGGAAAAGTGTGGTTTAAGCAAAAGGAGCTGAGCCATTTGGAACTGTCACTGGTTTGACTGCCATAGGAGTGCTAAGAGGACGGCAGTGGCTCATCTCTGCCCGATACAGAATGTCCATTGCATATTGGGACTGTGTCAATGAAATGCCTGGAGAGTCATGAATAACCTATATTCCTAAAAAGAAATGCAACTTGCCCAGGTTCTTGACAGGAAAAGTTGAGCTGAGTCGTTGAGCAAAGTCGTTCATGAGAGCTGTATTATTTCCTGTGAGGATGAGGTCATCGACATACACTAGAAACCACATAGTTAAACCATCCTTTTGAAAAACAAAGAGCGATGAGTCATGAGGGGAACAGACAAACTCGTTTTCTAGCAGGAAACTGGATAGTTGGTCGAACCAAGCTCGTGGAGCTTGTTTTAGACCATATAAGGCCTTATCAAGACAGCATACGTGATAGGGATACCTGGCATCAATGAATCCTAGCGGCTGTTCCATGTATACTGTTTCAGCCAGCTTCCCGTGCAGAAAAGCATTATCAACATCATATTGCCGAAGCTCCCATCCTTGGATAGTTGCTAGAGTAAGTACAACCCGGATGGTTGTGGGACGCACTACTGGACTGAAGGTTTCCAAGTAGTCTACACCAGGCTCTTGATGGAAGCCTTTTGCCACAACCCGTGCTTTGAGTTTGGCTAGTGAACCGTCGGCTGCCAGCTTGGGTTTGAACACCCATTTGCACCCGACTACGTTCATTGAGGAATTACGTGGAACTAGGGTCCAAGTTTGATTATCTAGTAGAACCTTCATTTCTTTTTTCATGGCAGTGCGCCAACCATCATGTTCAAGTGCCCGATTGATGGTGGTAGGAATAGGTGGAATGGTATGGGTGGTGTGAAGTGCATATCGTGGGTTTGGTTGGCGGATTCCCATCTGACTTCTAGTCGTCATGGGATGAGTTCTGAAGGGGACAGGATCTTGAGGACGAAGAGTGGATGGAGCTTTGTGAGACTTGATTGGCTGAGTGTTTGAGGTTTCAGGTTGTGTGGTTTCAGTGGTTTGTCTTTTATAGGCGATGGGAAATGTTGGTGACATAGTGATGTCGTCAGAGAGAGATTGTGAGATGGGCTCAGCTTGATTTTGATCGGATGGATCTCCGCAAGCCTCGGAATTTGCTGGGTCTATAAAGATAAGGCTTTTTGAGATGGAAGGACTATGTGGGGTAGCTCGGGTGCTTAGAGAGATGGTGTCTGGATTTTCCGTACCACGTGCCCTGGATTGTGGGGTACGTTCTCCATGATCTAAGCTAGATCCAATGGTTGATTTTCTTCCAATGTCCGGCTGGTGCATTAATTGTGAGTCTTTTCTTCTTAAGGCTTCTTCACGTAGGTGAGATTGCTGAGTGTCTCCCTCAGGATCTGAATCAAAGTTGTCAGATGTCTTTCCTTCCTCATGGGTTTGTGTAAATGATGTCGTGTCCTTTTCTCTTAAATGCTTGGTACCTTCCAGGAAAATGGGCTTCAGAATTTTGTTCTTCTATACTACTTTGAGTATGCCTTGTTAATTCTTCTGTGATTGGTTCTGGAGTGCGATTTCTTTTCAGTATGTTTTGAGGTTCAGTTTGTCCTGGAGCACCTGCCTCTTTAAGGATCTCTTCAGTTGGACGCCACGTAGATGCACTTGTTGTTGCCTTTTGCATGTTGACGTGTGTCTCAAAAGGAAATGCCTGCTTATCAAACATCACATGTCTGGAGATAAATATTCTTTGTGAAGGGAGGTGAAGACAACGATACCCCTTGTGCCTTGTGCTATATCCCATGGAAATACAGGGTAAGGACCTTGATGTGAGTTTATCGGTTAGAATGCTCCTAAGACATGGAAAGCATTGAGAACCGAAAACCCTTAGAGAATAATAGTCTGGTACAGTCCCATATAATTTTTCAAAAGGGGATTTATTCTCTAAGGTGATCGAAGGAAGTCGGTTTATTAAATAAACTGCTGTGAGGAAAGCTTCGACCCAATATTTTTTTGGTACACTTGCATGGACCATCATGGAGCGTCCGAGTTCAACAATATGTCTATGTTTTCTTTCGGCCACTCCATTTTGTGCAGGTGTGTATGGGCATGAAAATTGTTGCAAAATACCATTTGCTTTCATGAAGGTTTCAAGTTCTTTGCTAGTATATTCTCCTCCATTATCTGATTGGAGAATTTTTAGCTTAGTATCAAACTGTCTTTCTGTCATAGTTTTGAATTCCACAAATACTTAGTATAGATCAGATTTCTTTTTTAGAGGATATAACCAAGTAAACCGAGTGCAATCATCAATGAAAGTTATATAATATTGATAACCTTGACATGACAAGACTGATGATGGTCCCCAAAGATCACTATGTATTTTTTTAAGGGGGATTGTGGCTCTATTTAAGGATGATGAGAAAGGAAGACGATGACTTTTGCATGATAAACAAACTGAGCAGGAGACTGGAATATTTTCATTTATTTTAATAAGATTAGTTACTTGCAATTGCTTCAAGACTCGAGGGTTGGTATGTCCTAGACGTCGATGCCAGGTACTGCCATCTATGGTCCTTTGGTGTATTGACAGATATGCTTCTATTTTTTGAACCGGCAGCACATAGAGATCTCCTCTTCTATGTCCTTGGAGGAGTTTTTCCTGCATGATCAGATCCTTAACCACAAAGGAGTATTTGTCAAATACAACAGTGCAAGGATAATCATCAGTTAGTTTGGATATTGACAAAAGATTTTGTTTCATCTGTGGTGCCACAAGAACTGAGTTCAACTGGATTTGTCCATTGTTCAAGACGGTAGTTCCGATTTTTGTGATTGGTATTTGTTGACCATTTCCAATCATGATGGAATCTAAACCAGTATACTGTTTTGAAGTAAGTAATTTACCTGAGTCATTTATAATGTGAGCTGATGCTACAATGTCCGCAACCCATTCTTCGTTGTTGGACTCAGTTAATTGCATGGCTGCAAGTGCCTTGGGTATTTCTTCTGTCTGGAAGGTGTGGTCAAAACGTCTCCAACATTCCAGTGCTGTGTGACCTCGTTTCCCGCAAATTTGGCAGGAGGGGATCTGTTGTGTTCCAGAATCTTCTGAGTTGTCTGGAGTTTTCCCTTACATATCAGTGATGTTAAAGGTGTTCCTATTGGGGAAGTTCCTTCTGTGGCCCGGTGCTGATGGGGCAAAACCTCTCCCTTGAGAAGTAAAGGTAGAGGAAAAGCCTCTTCCTCTCGCTCCTCTGCCTCCTCGCATGTTTCTTTAAGCAGTGAAAGCAATATTCTCATTTGGTGAGGTTGATGGTAGTGGCGAATATCTTGTATTTCTGGCTTCAAAGGCTTGAAGTTGTGAGACTACTTCATTAAATTGAGGTATTGGGGGTTTGAACATGGCTGTCTTAAAGGCTTCATAGCTTTGGCCGAGACTCTCCAATAAACGGAACGTTTTTGCAGAGTCAGAAAGAGGCTTCCCAATTGAACTAAGTTGATTGGTCAGCCTTTTGAATTCTCCTAGAAAGACAGACAGTGTCTTCCCATCTTTATGGAGATTGTGTAGTTGTGATAGCAGATCAAACTCTCGTGCCTCTGTCTTTTGTGCAAAGTGGTTGGCAAGTGCTTCCCATACTTGTGCTGCAGTGTCTAGCTCAAATATGTGACCGAGTGCTTCTTTAGAGAGGGTACTTATGATCCAGGATTTGACCAGAGCATCACTCTGAATCCAGGATTCATATGCTGGGTTGTTGATGATTTTCTCTCCTTTGGTTATGGTTGGAGGTGGTTTGCTGAATTCCCCAGTGTGCCTAGACCAAATCACATTTATCTTATGTTAGTTTGTTTTTTTTTAGTGCTTCCTTTGTAAATGATAATTACTTTAAATAACATACATATTACTATTAAGCCACTAGAAATAAAGTAGTCTAACATACATTGTTTAGAAAAGGGTAAACTCAATTTTCTTAAACCCAATTCAAACCACTTCCTTTTTGGGGTTACAATTTAATCCAATAACTTGCATACTGCCCCAATAATTCAGGGCCTTTGCCTGTTTCTTCACACGGGTAACATTTCTTTTGGAGCTGGGCGACATTCTAAAGTAGATTAGGCCACATTGTAAAGTGGACTCGTCCTTCTTCTGAAGTGATTGAGCACATTTTTGGCCCGCACTCCTTCACGAGTGGGCACCAACTATCTGCCCTGTTCACGAGAGGGCGACACCTACCCGCACAGAAACATATTTTGAATAACAAGTTTCCTTTTTCTTTCCTATTGTATTATTTTGATAATTCTTTTCTGGTTTTACGGAAGAAAACCATACACGATAACATATTAAAACAACCAAATATTTAAGGATAAATAAGTAAAAAAAAATTAATGTACAGCAACCGAAAAAAATATTTGATTTGATATAGGATCCATGTCAAAAACTCATAACTAAAAGCGTTATAGAGAAGTCATAATGAACAAAATTATTATTTTATCTTAAAATAAAATATCAATTTACATTTGCACCTAATTTTAGGTTCACATCCAACGATAGCCCATAGCCAACTCCACCAACACTTTCCTTTGCTAGGAGAAAAGTACCCCATCATTAATTTAACAGCTCAACTAACACTGAGCAGAGTGGTTTTCTCATGTGCTGTAGATGGCATCTTGTTCAGGTTATGTACTATATGAAGAATTTGAACAGTGCCTAACCAAGAGCTTGCAAAATGTTACGATGCTTTGCATTTTTAAGTTGGATTACACGAACTGAAGCAAAATGCACACAAACGGATCTGGTTTTGTATGTGCTAGCTCTTCAATGAAAAAGAACCGAAGTAGTCGGCATTTACAATTGGTTACAAAAGGCTAGTAAAGCAACTGAACAACGTCCACACTTTTATACAAAAAGCTATGAGCCTACTCATAGGAAATAATAAAAAGCAGTCCCTACGTATATATTAGCCGCCCCTTGCTCAGTGAAGTTTATCTCTTACCAATACCGGAACGGGCCATGGGTGGGCTGGTTTGCCGTCTGCCCCTTACACGAAAAATGCTCTCTCACACAAGCAGAATCTTGCTTCTTTTATTCCATTTCTACATCATCTCCCCTTCTAAATGATAGGGTTGTTCCTTCTGCTTGACGATCACATGGGTCCAAAGAAGCTTGAAAGTTACAAGGAGATTCACCATTTCCTTTTGCTTGATCTGGGTCTGAGACTGGAAATCTGCCGCCATCTTTGAGGTTCATACTCTGCCGCCATGTCCATCTTCTTTGTTTCTGTCACGGAAGTAGGGCTTTGGTCATCCTGCTGTGCAAATGGGGATCTGGTAGTTGAAACATTGACTGGGATTTACTTTCTGATTGTCACTTGGCCCTCAATATCAGCTTGTTCCGAGGGAGGAGGCTTTGTCTAGGCAAAATGCACGAAGTTGATGTTCTCAGAAATGGTTTCCAATTGAAGGAGGTTCTTCATCAAGTTGAGAGTTGAGGCAGTTTAGTTCTCTGAGAATATTGGAACTGATTCTTGGGAGTTTACCCCCACAACCTTGCACATCTGCACCAATATCATATAGATCATGAAGGATCTGTTGGCTACCGTGAACGATGAACTCCGAACGAAATACACATAAATTCCAGAATTGCTGAACGAAATGCACATAAATTTGAGGATTTACCACCTTGTAAAGCTGGTGAGTTCCATTCGTTCCATGCCATCATCACAAACGGCTCTTCCCTTGCAATCTCGTTTGATTTTATGTTACCTTGAGAAAACAATCAAGGAAAACAAAAACCATCTGAGTCGAGAAGAAAGCCAGCTACCATTTCATTACAAGTGACACTATACAAGTCATACACATAAACTAACACTAAATCTTTGACACAGAATCATGATTAGCTTTGCAACAATGACTGCGTGCTTAAGCCGAACCTTCAAATGATCAAGGATTTCTGAACCAAACGGGTACCAAAGCCAGTGACATAACACAGGTTCAAAATATGTGAACGATTCAGGGTACACGAAATATTTCAGATTTCAGATTAGAAGCATCTACCTAGATGTTTCAATCACTCCGTTTAACTACAGATCTCGCATGAAGATCACATAATGATGTATAGTGAACTACATGGCAAGGCAATAATGAATGTGCCACTTTTTTGAAAGAGTGGTTAGATTAAAAGAATTTGGAGAGCTAAACACTAAATTAGACCAAAGTTTCCCCAAGGCATTGAAAATTGATGGTATCATCCCCTCATTTACACTAAGAGCACTTGAACAGGCTTGATACTTGCCAAGGCTACCAGTAATTGTCTGGATACGCCCACGAAGTACTTTAAGGTAAAAAGTTAAAATCTAAGGAGGTCTAAAGAATTGCTCTTCAAACTTTGTTTACAATGAAAAACAACAGGAGCTACAATGTTAAACCACCTGGATAATCAAGTTGTGTTTGACTCACATTAAGAGCTAATGTATATTTAACTTGAGGTCTAGTAAAATGGATGATAATTGTATCCCCAGAATTTTACTCATTATATAACTTAAATTAAAGACTTAACCCTCCCTCAGTAGAAGTTGGCCAAATGACACTGAGAAATCAGCCCAAATGTACGAATGCAATATGGTTTGTCCCTTACCATAGCAACTGACAACAAATAGGACTATAAGGGAGCTAGAACTGATGCTCAATGATCATCCCCCTACCACAAAGAATGTAGTTTTTGCCTACATCTAAGGAAATGCTAAGTTTATGCAGCTAACAAGTTCTCCCACAACCAAAAGGAGACAAATATCTAGAGAGAAAATTAACCAAGCTTAACAGCCTTTTTAGCTTGGTTGCTTTGGTTTGGACCTACTTAGCAATATCCTTTGTCTCCCAAACCTAGAATCAAGTATAGTGTCCATAGGCATAACTAGCTGTAGCATCATTTATTAGAGCGCTTAGGCACAACTATCAGCAGCATCATTTATTATTAACTACCTTTTCTTGATTCATGGATATCATAACAACACTAAGAAGTATGGCAATTAGCATGTACTTTCACTGGGGTAATAATACTTTAGGCCATTTTCCTCGAAACTTCAACAAGGGAAACATGTGCCTCGAAGATCTAATTTAACTTACCAAGTATTCTTTCTAGTTCTCTGCATTGAATCCTTGTTCTTACAGAAGCATCCTTTTCTTGATAAGTTCAACCTATCTTCTAAATATCTCCGAAGTCACATAATATTGAAGGGTCTTGAGATACTCGTGCTCGGTCTGAAGCCTTAGTTGTTACCTATGCAGCATCAGTTGTAATATTGTTTGCACCACCATTTCCTCTTAACCACGTGGCAGGTGCATCTGTATTAGCTACATGTTGACCGTTTTGAGATTGAGCAGCATCCTGTACTGGGATAAAAAGATTAAAGGGAGATTTAACTTGACAGATACCTTCAGAATCTTCAGCACATTCTCATCAAAAATAGCTTGCCATCTTCCATAACCATGCCTTTCATGTAAGCATAAGGTATGGATTAGTAAATAATAACTAAATAAACAAAGACCTTTCTGAATTGAGAGTCGTCAAAAAACTAAACCACTGATCTCCCAACCGAATCACCAACCACACAAACAAAGAGATAAAATCATAAACTCAAACTCTTGTGTCGCAAGTGCTTATTTGTTCATCTATATATTCATTTGTGTTTCAAACACAAACTTTGAAGCAATGCCAATCACCTTTAATCTAATCACACCAGCCAAAGTCCACTTATATCTCACATTATCACATTAGAAAATTGGTTTAAAATCATGCACAAGCATGGTATATGTGCAATACTGCTTTTTTCCATCTGATAGCCACCATTTTAGGCTAATATAAGTCTAAATCATAATCAAGTTTTGCTATTCTTGAGCAACGGACTTTGAATTTATTTTCAATAGCGTAAGCTGAGTTCATTGATAATAAAAAAAGAAATGTGAAACATGGTTTAAATTTCATTGATTCAACAATTCCTAGGACTAGGAGCACAATTTTTATAGGAAAAACAACTCATGCAATAGAATTGGCCTTATTAATTAGGAAGGAGAACCCATTTGGTCCAAAAAATTATTTGCAGTAGTTGAAGCACAACTATGCCACACCATTAAAAAATCAACCTATTTAGCATACAAATATAACCCAATCATAAGGAAAGTCTAAGCTGCTAATAACAAAATTTAGCTTTTTAGATTGGCAACCATATTCTTTTCAAATGGAAGTTGGCGTATTATTGATAACTCTATTTTTATAGAGTTATTTTACCTATTTTAGGCAATAAATAACTTTAACAATTGGGAGAAAACATTTGAACTCCTTTTTATTTACTTAACTTTATCTTGTTTATGTAGCACAAGGAGGCAAGGAGAAAATGAATGAACATTGAGAACCTGATGCTTATTGTGTGGCAAAATCGTAATATCAAGATCAACATAGTCAAGATGGGCTTGGGCTTTGGATGATTGTTATTAAATTTTCTATTGTTATTGGGTTTTCTATTTATTTAGAAAACCGAGTCATATTAGGAATTCAAATCCTAATTAATTTAGAAATTCAAAACCCAATTGTTTTAGATCTCTAAAACTCAATTCTACTAAGATAGGAGGTAGGTCTAAACCTAAACCCTATTTAAGAGAAAAGAATAGGCAAAAGAAAAGGAGGAGGAAATTGAGCACAACTCAAGAGAGGGACCAAGAATTCAAGGTTTTCTTGAAGAGAAGACAATAAGGGTGACAGACTTCTTGTTCTTGAATTCAAGATGCCTTCTTTATTTCCTATTATAGTTCTTCCTCACTATTTCTTTATGTTTTAGTTTACTTTTGTTAGAGCTATGATGTAACCTAATTATGATAGTATGAATTTTATGATTGTTATGTTTTGCAAGATATTTTGTTTATGTGAAGTTACATGTTATTATGTTTAATACTTTTAAGTAATTAGCTATTACTTAAATGTTTTGATTTGCATGTTTGAGACCGACAGGAGATGATATGCAATTGCTTCTTGTAACGTGTAACCATAAATTAAATATGGATAGACATATACCATATTGTTTGTGTGGCTTTCGGTGTAAATTGGGAATGTTTATAGATCCTAATACATTTTGTTTATCTCAATTTACATATAGAGATATAGTGAATTAATGAACTAAATAAATTTGCTATACCTAGATATAGGATAGTAAATAAATTAGGAAGTTCCGCCATCACATAGATATTATCCCTCTTGTAAGCATAAATAATCAACATTAATACTTAGTAATTATGGTGAAATCATATGCTCTAACATATTTCGTATATTTAGTTTTCTTAGATCTAGTTAGTTAATCTATCATCTACCACTTGGATTTGTTAGATAAATTCTAGGAGTTATTCACCATTAGTAATTAGTTAGTCTAGTAATCATCAATCTTTGTGGGACAATATCTTTCTTATCATTATATTACGTGTTCGACATGTTCACTTGCATTTGAATTTCACCGAACAATTATCATTACCGATTATTGCACAATGAGTAAAACAGTTAGACAAATATGTAGAAAAATATACTAACTTACCAATATCAAATATAAGTCATAGTAGTGTCTTATATATTCATGGAGATGAAAGTGCTTCTTATCACTCACTCAAGGATATAATCAGACTAGCATAAACATGAACAAAAACTTGCCATGACTATGCAGATAAATTTTCTAATATGCATACTAATACCATAAACATACTTTAGAACAGTAATAAATCAATTTCTTCCTTCCAAAACATTCCACCCTTCAACCTTGATAGCATGATACAATGTCTTCCGAGAAAAATGGAGAGTTTGGAATCTTTGATGAAACTTCACCTATCATTACAATAAAAAGGATGAAAAGTTAAACATTATTTGAGAGATAAACTTCACCAATCTTAATATCTATCTTGTACATAAAAGATAAATAATAAATTGAATTGAATGTTTCCAAATCCCAACATGATATACATCATCTTTTAGCTTGCTAGATGCACCAGACTCATACACGCTCAAAGCATGTACATCTTCACTTCATTTAGATCTTGTCAATGCTTGATTTACATCACTCACAACCTACACTCCCTCACGAAGAATCAATCCATGATAACAATATGCTAAATTTTTTGGGCTCCTCTTCACCATCAATTGAACAATGCCCTTATTTTGTACATTCCATTTCCTAATTAAAATACTTTTCGTCCTTTCCATCTTAGTCTTTTCTACCAAAATAAAAATCCATGCATTTGAAGTCATCTTGTACTTTTTAGCTTAGAAACAAAAGCAAAAATATAACTAACAGATTTCCTTGAATACCCCTACTAAGATCATATAAAAGCAAAGGCAAAGAAACAAAGAATAAGTAACAATCAATAAGCCAGGCCGATAGCTAGCTAAATTTTAGATGTTTTTTTCTCGCTATTCTTATAAAGACATGTTGATTAATCTGCTTAAACTTTTAACTGTTTGATCTGCTGCTTTCCCTTAGAGGTTCAGAATCTGTTACCATGTCCGTCATCTCTATTTCCTACTTAGACGCTGGGCTTTGATCAGAGATAACAGATGGGGAGCTGGTTATGGAAACATCAACCTGGGATTCAATTTGTAATTGTTGTCCTGTACCTCATCAAGTTCGAGGTAGGAGGCTCTGTTAGGGCAGAGAGAATGCAGCTTGTGTGTTCAGAAACTGTATCCAATGGAAGGAGGCTCTTCATTAAGTTGAGAGTTGACACTGATTGGTTCTCAAAGGATGTTGCAACAGATTCAATGAGCTTTAACCACACGACTTTGCACATCTACAAGCAATATCAAACAGACAATGAAAATACCAATTAACACGAGGACTTTACCTTATTGTAGAGTTGAGCAAGTTCCAACCATTTTGAGCCGTCATCACAAACTGCAACAAAGATTTCTTTAGCTGCAGAGGCTCAATATTAGTCACCATCAGCAGAATAAGTAGTGCCCTATAATAGAAAAAGCCACATGTCTTATGGTGATACGGTGCCTACCGATCAGGATTTCAACTCATCTGCAATGGTTTGCCGTCAAATTTTGCATCCACCAACGCCAATAAAAAAATTAAAAAAAAAACATTTAATTCCCTCCTTCCATAAAACCTAAATGAGATTTTCCTTTTAAAAATAACACCCAATCCTTCCTTTCAACATATAAATTGCAACAAATAATTGAACTTGTTATGCTTTCACTTATCTAAAATTACAATGATTTTAAACAATAAAGCCAATACACACACATAAGAAGCTAAGGCTATATAAATGTATTCAATATATACAAAACCTTGTTCCATCTTCTCTAACAATCGGTCTCATCCCCGCCTACTCACAGATCAACTTCTTCACGCTTTGCTCCCCTGCCATGAAACATCTCCAGCTCCCCATTCTATTACTGCAAGAACTTCAGCGCCCTCATTTCTTTCCCCAAAGCAAGTTAAGGATTGCAAGTTAATATTCAAACTAAGTTCACGGGTTTCACATGCATCATGTTAGACGACGTACTGTAGAAATGAGAGATGGCAGATAATGATAAGAACGGAAGCTTACCAAGCAACATTAACTCTCCCAAGCCATCTTTTCCTGTTTATTCCGAACGATAGTACACCAAAACCATTATCTACAACAATAGTTACCGAACTTTTGTACTTAGAAAGAGGAGCTCAAGTTCAAACCAAAACCCAAAGTATGATAAATCCAATCAAAAGAAAATAATTTGGATACCAATTTCTGTTTTCGCCAATCCTGGTGAAGACTCGGATAGCGTGGTTATGTGAGACTCCGTCCTGGGACCGCCATTCAACTTGCAATCATTGTTGAGCTAATAGCAGCATGAAATTTGAAGAATGTAACACAAGTTTCCCGTTGCTAAGTGAGGCTGAGGGAACTAAATATAAGCATTTTCTTCCATTTCTCCTTGTAAATTTGAATAGCCTGCAAGGAATGCCTTCCCTTTGTGCTTCAACTAGTTCTGCTAACCAAGAACGAGAGAGAAAAATGAAAAAGGTGAAGAATGGGTCTACGTTCAGTTTTTATAAAGAACAAAGATTATGAGATGAGCAGTATTACCTGAATTAATGGAAGATGCACGAGCATTAAAAAGAATTTTTCTTTCAGGCTGTTGCAAGTTTCTCATTGCCAAGTGAGACCTAGGAAAATAAAGGTTACTTGTTCCTCCTTGCAATTTTGGATAACCTTCCGAGGAAAACCTTCTCAACTTCTCCCTATCGTTAAAATCCTTCTTCATCTTAATCTAAAATTCAACAAATGGGAAATAAGGAAAGAGAAAATTGAAGGTGAAGAATTTGGGCATTTAAAATCTATAAAAGATTGAGATAATGAAATAAGTAGTATCACCTGTAACATAGCGAGAGATTAGGACTTCCTATCCAACTTTTACGGTTGGGATATTAGCAATCTTGGGCCAATCCGAACCCTTCTTTCTATCGCATCTTTCCTCTAGGGTAGGACACCCCGAAATTTCCAATGATTGCAAAGAGGCTGTATAATTAGGGAACCATTCTGGTATAGCCTTCAAGCATCCACAATCTTTAATTACAAAGGTATGAAGATTTGTGGCATGTTGAAGCCACGATGGGAGAGACAACAACTTCGGAAGTTTGCAAAACTTCAAAACTAGGAGACTCTTAAAGCATGGCCCTTGCACCCAATCCTCATCGTTGGCTAGCTCAAGCTCAGAGCAATCTTGAATTCGAAGCTTCTTAAGAGATGTGAGACGTAGTATACCTGACAGAGACTTCAAATTATGGAATCTTACTATTTCCAATTTCTCGAGAGGAGCGAGGTTTTGCACCATTTCGTCTTGCAAGTTTCCTAGTTCCCCAACTTCAGTAAGCGAGATTTTCTTCAGTTTTGGGAGACAAGTGGAAGAAGAAGCAGCAAATGTAGAAGATGCTATTGTTGTTGATGCATTCATCGTTGGCATTTGATATAGTACCTTCAAGCTGGAGGCCCATAGATCCAACTCTTCAAGATGTGGGAACATTGGCATGAAAGACAAGCGAGGGCATTCCCCCATGGATAATTTTGAAAGACGAGGAAATGAAGGGAGTAAAAGTTGCTTCGTTCCTAAAGCATTTTGAACAGAATTATCGCCATCATTATTAACCTCCCTGCAAGAATTCCTCCTCCCCCAGAACCCCTCAAGAGAACTGTTACGATCAAGGTAGAGTGTCTCCAACGATGGAAAAAATGGCACTAGGGTTGATGAAGAAGATAGGCGCTCATAATCGTCCCCACTATTCGGTATATATTCAATCACTTTCATGTAGCCAAGTTGAAGGAACTTGAGACAAGGTAGTCGACACAATGGCAATAAATATTTGATATTTGGACCAAATAAAACCAATTCGACAAGGCTTGTGAGTGACCATAACCACCCCGGCAACCTTGAGCCCAAATAACCAACAATCGAAATCTTTTTCAGATTTGGCTGCGGCTGCAAGACTTCCAATAACATTTCATCGCTAGTAATGTCATTGTCATCAGCATCCCATCTCCACCGTAATTTCAAAGTATGAAGGCGTGATTATTCTTTTAAATTTGCATCCTCATATTCTAAGACGAGATCTTTCCCATGTCTCAAATTCCAAATTTCTAGCTCGCCTCTTAGGCTATTCAGCTCTTTTAATTCATCTAATCCAGCACTAGGCGAATCCTCTCTAGAGCTTTTACCCCATAACCCACATCCTCGGCTAGTCAACTCTGAATTTAATACACCACCTTGCGAATTCAATACAAATCTTGATAGTGTCTGCAAATTAGTTAGTTGACCAACTCCACGCGGCATATAACTCAATCGAGTAGTTCTACCTAGGTAAAGATGCCTTAGGTTGACTAACAATTTAATATCTCTTGGCAATTCTTCTAGGTTACTGCAACATGAGAGATTTAATGTTTGTAAATTTTGCAACCTTTTTATAGAGTTGGGTAGCTTCTTAATGCTAAAGTTATAAGAAAAATCAAGATATCTTAAATGTTTTAAGTCACCAATTGAGCTTGGAATAGAAGTAAGACCTCTTGAATTGAGATCTAAGGAGCGCAGGGACTTGAACTTCATAAAAATTTCTTCATGAACCCCAAAATGCCATTGCCAAGGACTAAGAAATGTTTGTACCCCACTTGCTTCAAATGCTGAAATTGCTTTTTTAACCGATATATGACGGGTTTTTCCATCAATTTCTACATTCTCATCATCTAAACTAATAATAAGTGACCCTACCACTTGTGTAGCAAGATCATGCATGAGATCATGCATTTTACAGCTTATTACAACGCCGAATTCATCCATCTCAGGTTCTTGAAAGAATGATCCCCAAAGTAGATCCATAAAATAGTCATGACCAATATCTTCTAAGCATCTATTTCTTCCCTTTAACTCGATAAACCCTTGAGTTATCCAAAGCTCAATTAATAATGATTTACGCATTACATAGTCTTTTGAAAATAAACTGCAATAAGTAAAGCATTGTTTTAAATGAGAAGGAAGATGGTCATAACTCAGCTTTAAAGCTGGTAAGATATCATCTTCTTTTTGACATATTTTTAAAAGTTCATCATTGATAAATGATGACCACTCTCTTTTAGGATCTTTGAATTTTAGCAAGTATCCTATTGTCTTAATAGCAAGGGGGACATTTGCACACTTCTTTAAGATTTCCTTTCCCATTTCAATTATCCTTGGATTCTCAGCTTCTTGTGCATTTTTAAAAGCTACTTGCTTCAATAAATGCCATGACGATTGGTTATCCAAACCCCGTAAAAAATAATATTTATTTTCACTAGTAAGTTTTGCAAAGTTTTCACTGCGCGTAGTTACTAGTACTCGACTACCTTTTGCACCATCCTTCATAGGTTCTATCAGCTTGGACCATTTATATGGGTCATTGTTCCAAACATCATCTAACACAAGTAAATATTTCCTTCCATTGATTGATTGCCAAAGACTGCTCACAAGTGGATCAATTTCATTTGTTTCTGGTGCCTTTTTTGTGATAGATTCTAAAATCTTTCTAACAAGTTTTTTAACATCAAAGTCATCTGATACACAAACCCATATTTTTGAGTCAAATAATTTTCTGATTTCCTTATCATTATATATGAGTTGAGCAAATGTCATCTTTCCCATCCCACCGAGACCAACAGTTGAAATAACTTGAAGACTCTCTTCTTCAATGTTGGAATCCATCAAAAGCCTTATAACAGCCTCCTTGTCATTCTCTCGACCAATAACATTTTCGGCACGTACAAGAGAGTAAATATTATCTCTCTCTCTATTCCTGACGACCCGTGCGTCTACAGCAACCTCTTTTAAGTGAAGTTCCTTGTTTTCCTTAGCAGCATCTAATTTCTCTCTAATTGCCTTAATGTTACGAGCAATTTTAAAACGATAGACAAGCGGGTTTGATTTGGAAAAGAACTTGCGTACCGTTTTTGCCATCGTATCCTTCATTATTTTTCCACGTAGAGCTTCAGTGGAAACATCATCCAGCAGGTCATCTGCATCATAAAGGATATCCTCCAGTTCTTCGAGCCAACGTTTAACCGCAAGATCCCCATGTTGTTTCTTCTCCGCATCTGCAAGCACTTTTTGGATGGTTAAGACCGTATTATTCAGCCTTTTGAGCTCATTCCGAACAGTCAGGAACCCTCCGAGCTCTTCTTTAGTCAATTCGCTCAAACTTCCAGCAATTCCCGTAGCGATGGATAAGAGAACTTTTTCTGCCATTTCTTGATGAGGAGTGAAAGAATGCTAAGATGCGTTCTTGGATGACTGAAAGGCTAGAATGAAAAAAGGTTTGCAGGGAAAACGTCGAAACATGGAACCTACCTACGTTCACATTGGTGATGTAGCTTGAAGGGATCCAGTTGCAAACAACTAGCCTATATCTTAATATCAACTACAGCGGATGTACGCCAGGCCACCGTCAATGCATCGAAAGCTTATCTAGACTTCCAGGACCCAGTTGCAAGGAATTAGGTGGTCCTTAAATCATAGTAGATGCTAAGGCAGGCCACATTAAACGCATCGATAGGAGTCAAGAGTGCCGGCTAGGAAAGCCTCAAGTCTTCATCTTCTTTCGTTTAACTTATCTAGACTTTCGAAACTATTTTTTGATTCATCCTTATCGTCTTCATTCATCTAGCTTTTTTAAATTGCTTTGATTCATGACCTTCTACCTAACCGATGACGTTTAATTGGCCAATAGAATACGAAGTTGAAAGTTCACGAGTTATTTACCAGGGAGTAGAAGGCGATGGCCTGTGGTCCTGTCTTTGACAACCACAAAAATGAGGACAAAAGAAGTCCAAAGCTTATCGGGAGCTGTAGGATGCTAAGAATGGTGACATACACTAAGAAAGCGAAATCCACCAAGAGTGGCCAGCCCTCTGCATCATCGGCAAACCCTCAACTATAAAAAAATTTTCTCTTCTTCTTCTTCCTCTGTGAAGCACAAGGCGGTAGGGGTTAATTGTGACGGATTTGGTTTTCACTGCCAATATCTCTGAATTTGGTTTCATGCATTGTAAAATTTTGACAATTATTTGACGCCTTTTTCAGAAGGTGATGAAAAATAAAGTTGTATTTTCGAGTGAGGGTTAAACTCAATTTGTTAGCTTATTTCACTCTATATAACAATTTTAGTTTGATTATGAGATGATCCAATTCGATGGCGGCGATTGTCTTGATACTAAACTCATTTAGTAATCTGAATGCTAAATTTCATATCTGATAAAGATAAGAATAAATAAGAATATTAATTTATATATGTAGACAATTAGTTTATGAAATTTCTAGAATTCATGTTATACCGAATAAAAGCACCCGGAAAAAAAAAGATAAAAAAAAAAGCAGTAGATAAGCTACTCAAATTTCTTACAAAATTTTGGGATTGCGAATTAAATTTTCACTTTGAATTTTAATGGGAAGCATAATTCAAAATTATCAAACTTAACAATTTAGTTATTTGATGATAGTTAACATCAATGGAGTCAAAAATTTGATCCATAGTTAATAATAGTATTCATTATGCCTACTTTGAATAACATCAATGGAGTCAAAATAGCCTATTTTGAATAACATCTCAATCTTTTCTTTCTTCCATATTATTCTTTTCTACAAGCCTTAAATCTTTTCTTTTTCTGTAGTATTTTGTGTCAACGCATTACAACATATTTTGGATAACAAGAGTCTATATATATATATATATGAAGTTACAAGAGAAAAATGTGTGTTCATAACATATTAGAATAACCAAAAATTTAGAGGCTATCAACTCGACATCATAGGACCTAGTTATGCCTCATTGGTAACCACTAAAATATGAACATAAGATAATCAATCCAAAATCGCAGTTGCAAACAATTAGATGGTATCCTAAACACATAAATCTAACCAAGAAGAATGTGTTATGAAATCTAAACATCATTAACTTGTAGAAAAAATAAATAAATGTGGAAGCAGACCTAATGAGCAAATAAAGCTCCAATTGGCTGGATATTTAAATTAGTGTACGTATTCTCAATACTCCTCTTAAGCTAATTTTTCTGTAGAAATTATGTACCACGGAAAATAAACTTGATGAACCCAAAGCCTAATTTGGTTTATGGCTTAGAGGCTTGATTTAGTTTATGAGCTTGAAGGCCCAATTGATTTGATGGGTTAAAAAGCTCCAATCCATTTGACCATCGACACCTAATTTTTTGACCACAAAGAGCCGACAATCTAGCCCATAGGCCGAATGATTCTGGGCACGCAAGTTTGAAAGTCCTAAGCATGCAGGTCTGTAAATTCTGGGTACACTGACCCTACATTTCTAGGCTTACAAGCCCGATAACTTTGGACTCATTGGCCTGACAATTCCACTGACTACGAAAATATTTTAGGAAACATGAAAAGGTCTCAAATTATCATTCTATTCTTCAGAGAATCTGAGCTAGGTTAACATAGTCCTCAAAATCAGTTCAAATTGAAGGAAATTTTCTTTTTCCAATGTTGGTTCCTTTGTGCTTAGAATGAAGGATCCCATGAGCTGAGGTGTCTTTATAATAGGTTCTAAACCCACTGGGTTCCTCAATATGTGGAAAGAAAAATGAGGACACATATGGGCCAAGGTAAGGCAAGGGCACAAGCCAAGGCCATGGCTAGTGCGTGCAGCCAAGGCATGGCCCAGGGCCACACGCAAGCAAATTCACGGCTAATGCGAGCGAGCAAGCAAAGCCATGGCATGGCCAACGCAAGCGCGCTGGCAAAACCATAGGACGCACCTAAGCAAGGCCATGGTGTGCATCCACACAAAGTTCGGTGTGCCCCTAGTGGACCTTAAAAATTCAAAGGACCAAGTGCCTTCTTGTTGAAATATGTAATATGTTGTGGGCTTGTGTGGTGTTTTTACATTGTTTTGTTAGCATGGCCCGTTAGTTAGTTGACGGGCTCAATAATTCTGTTTCTATCTTCATATAAGTTGTTTGTAAACATTCTTTATGTAAGTAATACAGGAATGAACGAGAGCCTAAGGGCAACCTTCCCACAGATTACCGTTCTATTCATTGTTCTTTACTTTCTTCAATACTTCTACACTTGGTCGTACTCATAACCGTATCAGGTCTCTAAGGTGAGCAGCTTCTGACAAATGGAACAATGTAGGCAAGCGAAGCCAGCAAAATGAATACGTAACCTTAGGAAGAGGATTGGCTCTGAGGGCTGGGCATGAGAGTCTAGGTCGTCAACTATTGGTGGATCGCCCAAGCTACTCCTGCCGCAAGAGCGGGTTGTTGGGACAGACTGGGAAGGACTACCCCAATGGTCTTCCTCAAGTGTCAAACAGTTGACTCAAAACTAGTAGGAATAAGGGAAATCCAATTGTTTAATTAAAACAAAGCATTGCGGTGGCCCTTATGGATGCTTACACAATGTGAGTTTTGCCCAATGCTCTTAAATGACAATGAAAAAATTCAACCAAGTGTAGGTAAACATCCTGCCTGCCTCAACAATTTGGAGGAAATTCTCTTTTTCCTTTGTGCTTAAAATGAAGGATCCCATGAAGTGCCTTTGTAGTGGGTTTTAGACCTATTAGGGTTCCTCTATATGTCAAAACATAATAATCACTTTAAGAATTTAAAGAATCTAAGAGAAGTAAAAAAAATCCTATTAAGAAACTTGGCAGACATGTCTACCCTCTCTCCCTTCTTTTGACTCTTTTTCTTTCTTCATTATTTATGATCAAGTTAGGTGTTGGAAGATTTTCAAATATGATCCTATATTGGAGCAACCATGTTCAGTTATGCATGCTATGATCATCTCCATGGATCCATTTGGGAGGTTGAACATTACCTTGTTGAATTCAGTACATTTCGTGAGTCATGTTTCGTGGCAGTTCATATATTGTCCTTATGTACCTGTGGTTAGTGTTAGCATAATTTTTAAGTTTTCCATAAGGTGGGCTTATATTAATGTTGGTCTAATAAAGTGAGACTTAAGAATCCATTTAATGAATATGGACTAGCTGGTGTAAGCCGTGGCTAACTAAATAGGGCCGTGATGAATGGGCCTATTTGGTGGCACATAAGGCTAGGACTAGGTCCTATCCTCTAGCTCATACTATTTAAGCACATTATTCAGGCATTAGGGTTACTTGAGACTTCATTCTTCAAGCCGCAATCCTTTAGCTTCTCTCATCAAGCTAGTGCCTACGGAATGAGAATAGAGGATATGAACTTAACCTAAAGATTGATTTTGCATTTGTGAATCTTCCTAAGAGATTGAAATATGGTACTTATTTCTTATTCATTTGGTGTTTTAGATCCTACTACACAGATCCTAGCTTTTCGATCTCATTAGAGATCGATTAAATTTTAACATGTGGTATCGGAGTCATTGTAGATAAGGTCTAAAATCCGATTTTGATTTTTATTTGGTTTACAAATTCGTTTTTGTTTTTTGTTTGGTTCAAAATGTGATTTGCTGAACATTTGGGTGTTTTTGTGATTTGGTGAAAATAATTTTCGGATTATTTGGGTTACAAATGTGATTTTTGAAAATTTCAAATTGCAAAATCCCAAATCTCTTAATCGGGCAAAATTTGATGAAATTTTGATCTGATTGAGATATTTCTCCCTACAATCGGCTTCTGTGCATGTAGATCTACAAATCTACACAAACTTTCAGTACAAAAATCACATTTTCAGAGTGTTTTTGAGTTTTGACCGAAAACCTAAATTTTGAATTCAAATTTGGTGTTTTTTTGTGGCTTAATCGGCGAAAACAAGTGTTTCACTACCGATTTCCGGCAGTTCTGTGCTGGAATTGGTGATTATTTCGTGCAAATCTTGCACGAATAAGCAATTTCGAAATCGTTCACGATTCGTTCAGGTTGTGTTCGGGTCAATTTTGACCCGAATACGTGGTTTGACCCACGCAAGTCCAGAGCTAACCAGGCTAGACCTGGGTCCGGGTTGTTCGACCCATTTGGGTCGGGCCGGCCTGGCCCATTCGGGTCAACTCGATTCGGCCCATTCAGGTCAACCCGATCAGGTCCATCCAAGTTTGGCCCATTAAGGTCAACCCGATCCGACCCATTCGGGTCCATGGGCTTGACCCTGTCAATGGGTCAGTCCGACATCGTCAACAAGTCAACCCGACCCGGTCAACGGGTCAACCTAACCCTGTCAATGGGTCAACCTGACCTAGTCAACCCGACCCGGTCAATGGTCAAACAGGTCAAGGGGTCAACAGTCAACGAGTCAATAGGTCAAAAGTCAACATTTTGTCTAGAAACTTTGGAGGGCGCGTAAGGGCGCGTGAAAGGTTAAAATTCAATGTAGTTTGCGCTAAAATGTAAGTTTTTAAATTTAAAACATTTTGATATATGATGTGATATGTTTTAAGCGTAAGATAAGTTATTTTTGACTAGTTAAAGTTTATGGTGCATATTTATTTAAATATTGGTTTAATTTTAAACATGCCTTGTGATATGTTATTCAATAGGATTGAACTATAAAATAATATAAAGAATATGCATTATTGTTTTAGCATATTTAGTACATTAAGTTGTGTGCTAAATACATTATATTCATATGTAGCATACTTTAAGTTAATTCTTTAATATTAAAGTTATAGAGAATGTGCATGATCGTTTTAGCATATTCTTAATATTGGATAAGCATGATTTATGTTGTAATACAATTATATAATTATAGCATGTATTTAGTTGACACTCATCAAAGTTTTTTTTTTATGTGAAATTTGGAAATAAAAGTACCCCTAGTCAAATAAGTACAAATTACATACTAAGGATTGTGGGTTATATCAAATATATCCCGCAATATGAGATTGATCCAATTAGGTTGTAACTACCAAAGTAGCACATCTTAATTGTGTTCAAAAGGTTTGTCTCATGTAGTTGAGGGATGTCTTTTGTTTTAATGTGTAGTCATACTCCCAAAGAATGTGATTATATATTGGAATTTAGAGGGATGCATAATTGGAAATGCGTGAGTCTGGACTAATTGGATTTTTCTATACATCCAAAGGTGGTAGATGATGAAGATTAGAAAATTCTCAAGGCCATTACTGTAGAGATTTTACAATCTTGTATTCTGCCCAAAGGTGTTTACATAATAGAGTTTGTGAATCTCTTAGTATTCATGAAATTAAGTTCATGTCATATTCACATTACTGACCTTATGTTGGTTTTATTTTAATCACCTTGTTTGTCAACAAGTTAATTAAGGTTTATATGCAGTCTTCACTTTTGAAATGGAAGGAAGACATGAAGTTTTTAATGTATATGACATATGTAGGATTTTGTCTATATGGATAAATCAATAAATCATATTGATTAAAGTTGTTTTGTATACTGTCCATGAAAGGGTCAATTTAGAATCACCATAGGGTGATTAATTGCACTATTAAGGAATTTATGCATTAAGTGACATTAAGGTATTTTGCCTTATTAAATACTCCCATTAAAGTGTTTGTTCTAAAGCTTGATGGTAATAGAAGTATTAGAAACTATATAAGGGGGTTGATAGATTATCAAATCAAGTTCTAGTACCAGTAAAGGTAAGGATCAAGGTTTAATACATAAAGTTATTCACAATACCATTAAGGATTTTGAATTATTTAACATAGTGTTAAGGGGTTAAGCGAAAAATCCTTTTAGGAGGATGGTGATCATTGCTTCTTATATAAGAAGAAGGGTCACATGAGGATAGATAGACTGCAATTATATAAGTCTTGGTCAATAAAGTGTAAAGCTACGAAGGGTCATATGATGATAGACTGCAATCTTTGGCATTAGTTTATGAATCTAATTTATCTAAAGCCCCATCTAGTTCCTAGTGGCTAAATACTGGTGCAACTAATCAAATTGCTTTATCCATTTAAGGATTCATAAACAGAAGGAAACCAAGTAAAGATGAACTAAAATTTATAAAACATTTTTGAAAGAATTGGTTTTACCAACTTTAGTTTTAGACAAGTGTGGTAACCATTTTAAAATAAAGATTTCTATACTTGGTTGTCAATTTAAATAAAGTTGGTTACTACATTTAGTCTCATGGCTTATTATTATGGTGTTTATCTCTCTAATATATCTCTATTTTAGATATTAAAATAAGATATTTGTAAAAGGCCTTTGTTGAAAAAGCTAGTTTACACTTTATGACATAAAAGTTTTAGTCACATATCTTGTAAAGAGTAGAAAGATTGATACAGTATAACATTCAATCTACTCTTAAAAGTCATCTAGAGATTTGTGTAGACTATGATAAAGGCATATTGACCAATATAAAGAATTAATTTGCAGTCCATCCTATTGGCCTATTGGAGGTCATATATATTAATATTATAGACCCCTATGTAGTAACACTATATAGAAATTTTTATTTTTACAAGTTCATAAGTTAGTTTTTTCCCACAATGGTAATGTATTCATTAAAAGAGTTTGAATCTCTTAAAGAAATTCAAAGTCATTGAATCAGTGGTTGGGAAACAGTTGTGAAAGAGTATTAAAATGCTCAAATCTAGTTGAGAGATTAGAATTATGGTAGATATGAGATGCTGATTCGTTTAAAAGCTTGTTTACCAAAAGGATTCTAAGAGCATTAGCCAATTTGGATTCTTGCGAATCCAGAACAAAATGGTGTAGCCAAAAAGGTGTAATTATATTCTTATAAGTATGACAAGGACTATGGTCTGTAGGATTGATTTACATAGTTTCTTGTAGGAGAATTTTTAAATATACCATTTTATATCTTTAGATATAAGCTTGCTAAAGTTATTATACTAATTCCTTTTCAGTTGTGCACATGAAGTGTACTAAATCTTAAACATCATCAAGTGTAAAATGTTTTACGAACAAATAAAAGCATTCATCTTAACCCTTTACAAGTAAGAATAAAGGACTAAAGTTATTCTGGAATAAAGTAATTTAGTATCTTACTTGGATCATTTGAAGGGATATTAATTTCTTCAATAAAAGGCTCTAAAAGTATAAAATTATAAAGTTTCTAAAGCTCAATGTGGCAAAGTAAGATATATGTCGAGCTTAAAGGATTAAAATGGAGACCTACTAAGGTAATTGAACTAGTTATTGATAAACTTCTAAATGAGGTCTCACAGGTATATAGTCTAATTATGGTATTTATCTTGGTGGTCCTATAGGTAAAGAAGACTGATTGTTCATTCATATTATTAGGTCTTTTAAGATGACTATGACATTGATACCATGATGGATCATATTGCTCATGAGGATGCTTTAATTGAAATTATGATTATATATAGTGAGCAATGAAATGTAGTTGATGAGTCATAATGATATTTTGTGATTTTGTTGAGTTGTCTAAAGGTGGTGAGCCTATTAAATTATCTATTGGTAATAAATGTAAACAAAAGTTTAAAGAGCTTCTGTAAAAGGTTAAGAGGTTTAAAGTCACACTAGTGGATAGGAAATTACACCATACGGACATGAAGACCATTTTTGAATAAGGAAGTCTATGTGTGATTCAATCTTAGAGTATATAATATAGATGAATTTATGCTTATTTATGGACTCAAGCATGTTTTTCCAATAATAGTACTTAAAGTTTGAAAGTTTATATTTTTATATGGTACTACACTGAATAGAATAGACTATACATGAACATATACTTAGTTCAGTGGGAGTATACCAATACGGATGTTGTCTTGCTTATGAGCAATGATCAAAAGTTACTTTATGGTATAATACAGTTATTTAGTAGTTCATAAGTATTATTATTGATGATTATTGAGTCTTTCTTAAAAGACATAAGTTAATAGTGCTTCATAAAGGTTCCATATGGAGATTTGCATACCTAGAATAATTCTTATTCTTAAAGGTAATTGACTAAAACTATAGCAATGCTTAAAAAGTAAAGAAATAAACAAGAAGTAAGTGTCATATTCTAGTGCATTAAGAAGCACCATGTATGTTTAAGTTTGCACTAGGCCTCACATTATTTTCAACAAGTTTTGGATAGAAGTCAATTAGATTTTGATTAAGTTTATTTGATTGTTACAAGAAGTTTCTCAAGTACTTAAAAAATAAAGTTTTATTTGTTGACATATAAATATGTAGATAACTTGTAGCTAGTGGGATGTACAAATTTAAACCCTATAAGCTGCAATAATGTTTTGTAATCTACATCAGGATGTCGTTATAGTGATTTGGACAATATCATGAAAAGTGCAAAACATAAACATTTGACTTCTTCAATTATATAGGCAAAATTTTGTAGCTTGCTATATGGCAACTATTCAGGTAATTTGTCTAAAGTACTCATTGATGAGTTGACAGTGTTTAATTTCTTTGTTAGACCTATCAGGCTATTTTGTGATAATAAAGTTGTTTTATTATAAAATTGTAAAGGTATCACATGGTCTAAACACAAAGAAATCAAACATTAAGTTTTAAAGGACAAACTTAAGAAAGGTGACATTATAGTTTACAATATCATTACAGATGCTATGTTTTCACACCCACATACTAAAGACTTGTGCTTTTAAAGATATGTCATCATTATGAACATAAAAGCATAGGATGTTATTGCTTAATGGGAGCACTGTAATATAAAGTTTACTACTAAATTGATTTACCATTGGGTAAATTGTTGAAATATGTATAACCTATCATTAGTTTTGCTAGCTATATTTAGCACGTAGGTGCTTTGTATGTTGACAGGTTAAATCTGTATATATAATATATATATATATATATATATATATAGTGAAGTCTTAAGGGAGGTGTAAACCTTAAGTAATGGCTAAGGTAGCCATAAAGCATGTCTTGTGACACATAAAGTTAAACTCGAGTTATTAAGTACAAGACATATAAGTTCATTGGAACAATAAAGTACATTCTCTGATGATATTTTGTCATCGAAGGAGAGAGAATTGGACTAACAACATAAATAACACATGAAGTAGAAAGTGTTATGTGGTTGCCACACTACCATATTCATCCTTAACATGAGGTTGAAGTTTTTGTGACCATGATAAGTATTATATCAATTAAGCGGTATAACTACTGTCATGATTCAAAAGTTGAAATCTTATATCATGAGAATATTGTTGAAAAACAATCTCTAGATCAACATAAAGGCATGCACAAATAATTATTTTGAAATACTAATTATTATTATTATTATTTTGTTCATATTAATATAGCCCAAGTGAGAGAATGTTAGCATAATTTTTAAGTTTTCCATAAGGTGGGCTTATATTAATGTTGGTCTAATAAAGTGAGACTTAAGAATCCATTTAATGAATATGGACTGGCTGGTGTGGGCCGTGGCTAACTAAATAAGGCCGTGATGAGTGGGCCTATTTGGTAGCACATAAGGCTAGGGCTAGGTCTAGGTCCTATCCTCTAGCTCATACTATTTAAGCACATTATTCAGGCATTAGGGTTACTTGAGGCTTCATTCTTCAAGCCGCAACCCTTTAGCTTCTCTCATCAAGCCAGTGCCTACAAAATGAGAATAGAGGATATGAACTTAACCTGAAGATTGATTTTGCATTTGTGAATCTTCCTAAGGGATTGAAATACGATACTTATTTCTTATTCATTTGGTGTTTTAGATCTGACTACGCAGATCCTGGCTTTTCGATCTCATTAGAGGTCGATTAAATTTTAACAGTTAGTAGAGATGAATTTTGTTGTTTGCTAACATGTACCTATAGTGGTGCTGGTTTTGCACACAAATGGTAGATACGATGTCCATGCTGATTGGAAAGAATTGACACATGTTATCTCAAGTCCTTCAACCATGGGAAGCGTGACTTTACGGTATCATAGATGTCGATCTTGCTAATATCCGTGGTTTCACAAGAAATATTTGAATAGGAGAATAGTAAGGATAAAGCACAAGCTAAAAAGGGCTTTGTATTATAAGCTTCCCATGATTGCTTCCTTGGCTAATTTGAGGTCTAAATTTCAGATCCATGTTGATGGTTGACTTATGTTACCTAGTACCACCATAATTTATAACTAGGTAGATTCTCCTTCAATAGCCTAAAGATTTTTTGTTCGATTGTAATCATTTGAATTCTACAATATTTCTTTTAGATTCTACATAATTGGTTAGAGATTTGCGGTGCATACTATCATTACTTCATCTAATGGAAACTAGGATTCACTAAATGGAATGGACTGGCTGTTTTCAATTGCAATGCCATACCGAATATGTTTCAAAAGCAGCACTCAAGAAGCCAGTAGATTATCTACTTCACAGTATATGTGTAGGAGGATTGAGAAAGCTACTAGATCTCAACAATGCATTCTCATTAGACAGTGAAGAAGATGCAACTAGAGCATCTAAAGGACCACAACTTCCATTTCTAACACTTCAAGTTGAGCAAGGAAAAAAGATATCAACTAAATAAAAATGAAGCACAAGTTGTGCACTGAGATTGGTTAAACCCCAAAAAAAGCATAAGCTGTCTCATACAAAGGATATGCACTAGATTACAATATTTTCAATACCATAAAAAATTTTAAGTCTATTTTTAATTTGGATATGGCTTTTCACTACTTGTTATAAGACCTAGTTTTTGCCCTCTAAGCTAGTTTTTAAGTGAGGAAATACTTATACATGTAAGGAGCACAACATGCAAATCTATTGATAATGTATGAAACATATTGAATTCAAGACTACTCTTTGCTTCAGGTGTAGGGAAAAATTCCCTATGAGGATCAAATCCATAAGTGAAAGGGTACCTTATTTGAACTTGGATTTTGATATTATGTTAAAAAAACTCAACTTCCTCCTTTGAAATGAATTTTTAAGTGAAAAAATACATATATTTATATATATGACATTTATGGTTTTCTTATGTGCTATTTAGTGTATGCAGAATTCTAACGCACAACCCAAAGCTTTGTAAAACGTTATGAAGATTTGCATTTATAAATCGGACTGCACGAACTGGTGCAAAATAAATATAAACGGAGCTAGTCTTGTGTGTACCAGCTCCTCACTCAAAAAGAACGTAAGTTGTTAGCCTTTACGATTAATCACAAAAGCTAGGATAGCATATGAATAGCGTTCTTACTTCTATAAGAACTATGAGCCTTGTGTACATATAGATTAGCCGCCCCTTGCTCAATGAAGTTTATCCCTTCACAGTTCTGGAACGGCGTGGCCTGGTTTGCACGGTGCCCATTCGCTTGAGATGCTCCTCACACAGTGTAAAATCTTCCTTCTTTTATTCTGTCTCTACATCATCTTCACTTCTAAATGGCAAAGTTGTCCCTTCTGCTCGATGAGGCCATGGATCCAAAGAAGCTTAAACGTTATAAAGAGATTAACTATTTGCTTTTGCTTGATCTGGGTCTGGGTCCGAGACTGTTAATCAGCTGCTTTTTCTTTGAGGTTCAAACTCTGCTGCCATGTCCATCTTCTCGGTTCCCAGCATGGAAGCAGGGCTTTGGTCATCCTAATGTACAGATGGGGATCTGGTTGCAGAAACATTGACTGGGATTCTGTATGTGAATGTTGCCCGGCAATAAATATCGGCTTGGTCTAGGCAAAGAGCATGCGGTTTCTTCTTCAGGTTGAGAGTTAAAGTTGATAGGTTCTCCGATGATATTGGAATTGATTCCTGGGGATTTTTCCCCACCACCTTGCACATCTGTCAGCAAAGATCAAACAGGCAATGAAGGATCTATCGGCTAGTAAGAATTCTGAATCAAATATGTATTAACTTGACAATTTTACCTTATTGTAGAGCCGGGCAAGTTCCAATCTTTCCGGTTCATAAACTCTGGTAGAAATTTCTGCTGCACCTGCATAGGGCTCAATATGAGTCACCATCAAGCAGATCCAAGAAGCACATTTTCAATGGCAGAAACCACACATCTTAAGATGATATAGTGGTAACCGATTAGCACATCCATCTCATTGGCATTTTTTACACTAGAATGAAAGACAAAGAAATCCTGTAGCAATTTTCTGCTGATCTTTTCTAAATTTAAATATAAGATTTTTCTCTTACAAATGACACCCAACCCTTTCAAGCATAAGGAGGAAAAAAAAAGATACAAATCATTAATAAATTTCAAATAAGTGTAGACTAAATTTCAAGTGTGTATCATTCTCAACTAACTAATTTGAAGTTTCAAATTAAAAACCTATATATATTTTTTAGGAAATCCCTTCAGCCCTTTAGTCTTTTAACTGTACTTTTTAAACTTGCCCAAATGAGAAATTCTAGGAGACGCCCAAAACTAGGATCTACCGGAGTAGTTTGAGATTATCTAACAATCTTTGCTATGATACATGATATCTGAAGTTCATAGTTCTTGGAATCTGTGGCAAGGCAAGCGGAGAGCCAAAAAAAGGACTTCAAGAGTTAGAAGCCAGATTTGAAAAAGAGGACAAAGAGAAAAGAAAAAAAAAGGCAGAAAAAATCAAACATGCAGTTATTCAATGAATAAAATTAAGACTTACTAATTGCTTCTACTTGAGGCAATTGATCAATCACTTGGGTATCAACCTCCAGCTGAAACACATGCACCCATGCGTTGCAGGGAAATCTGACAGACAAGTTACTGAACCAAAGATGAAAGATGTCAAAGAACCCCATCAAAATTAACTTTTACATCTCAAAACATGCCTTTAAGCTAACTTCCCCTACCAACACCCCATTGTCAAAGGAAAATACTCCAGCACCAATTTAAGAGCTCAAATAACACTTACAAAGAGTATTATTCATGTTATGTAGTGTGAAATTGAAAATTTATATACGTTTAACATCCATAATCAAATCCATCTATGAATTCTTACCCATAGAAGCTTGAACGTTACAAGGAGATGCACTCTTTGCTTTCACTTGATCCCGTTCTGGGTTTGGATCTAAAGCTGTTTATCTGCTGCCTTCCCTTACAGGTTCAGAATCGGTTTCCTCCTTGAAAGCGAGGCTTTGATCAGCTAGACGGGTAGACGGGGAGCTGGTTATTGAAACATCAACCTGGGATTCAGTTTGTAATTGTTGTCCCATACTTCATCAAGTTTTGAGGTAGGAGGCTTTGTCTGAGTAGAGAATGCAATTTATGTGACAGAAACTGTTCCCAAGAGTTTCTTCATCAAATTAAGAGTCCACACTGATTGGTTCTCCAAGGATGTTGCAACAGGTTCAAGGGATTTTAATGCACAACTTTGCACATCCACAAGCAATATCCAATAGACAATGAAGGATTTGTTGGCTAGTATCATTTCTGAATGAAATGCCCATTAACTCTAAGGAGTTACTCATTGTAGAGCCGTGCGAGTCCCAACAGTTCTGAGCCGCCATTGCAAATTGTGACAAAAATTTCTTCTTCAGCTGCAAAGGCTCAATATTAGTCACCATAAATAGATCAAGAAATGCCATCTAGTAGAAGAAACCACATATTTTATGGTGATATAGTGGTAACTAATCAGGATGTCAACTCATCTGCAATTGTTTAAATTTGCAACCACCATCGCAAATTAAAAAATAGCCCGTGCAATTCTCAAAAAATCTTCTGTAGAACTTGCATAAAATTTTCCTTTTAAAAATGATGCCCAACCCTTCCTTTCGACATATAAATAGCAAAAACAAAATTGCATCCGCTATGCCTTCACCAATATAAAATTACAACGATTTTAAACAGCAAAGCTAAAACACACACATAAGAAGCTAAATATATAGAAATGTATTTAACATATACCCAACTCTGTTCAATCTTTTGCAATGATCGGTCCCATCACCGCCTGCTCACAGAACACCTTCTTCATGCTTTGCTTCCCTGACATGAAACATCTCTAGCTCCCTGTTCTGTCACTCCAAGAGATTCGGCATCCTCATTTCTCTCTCCAAAACAACCTAAGGATTTCGGTAGATTTAGTAAATTCTATATTCTGCAGGTGGCAAATTTTGAATATATTGATGAAGCAGAGGCTGTAGCAGAGGAGGAAGCACAGAAGTCAACAGTGTACAATAAACCTACCATTAGCAATACAGAAAGATCTAGTTACTGGGAAGAGTTGTTAAAAGACAGCTATGAAGTGCATAAAGTCGAAGAGTTTAATGCTTTGGGCAAGGGAAAGAGAAGCCGGAAGCAGGTGTTGCATCTTTGTTTTGTGTCATTTACATTAAAGTAACTTTGTCCTCATCGTCAATCATTTTAGTTGCCTTGCAATGATATAATGTTGTATTTGCATACGGGTAAACACATCTCAGAAGGCATTATAGGAGAGTACACAAATAATATGTAGATGACTGTTATCTTATGGGAGAATGTTTTTGTCTTTGCTGTTTTACTTTGCATTTGCTTTAAGTCACAATTGACAGCCAGTCATACGTCCACGTCTAAATGGGTTGATTAATACTTATAATCAACTGTTATCTTATGGGAGAATGTTTTTGTCTTTGCTGTTTTACTTTGCATTTGCTTTAAGTCACAATTGACAGCCAGTCATACGTCCACGTCTAAATGGGTTGATTAATACTTATAAGACCTCCTGAACATAAAAAATCTTTCTGAAACATCAAGTAGTCCTAGTGGGAATGGCTCTAATAACCTTTCCCTTTTGTGAAGTTTGAAGCTTGCTTTTAAAATATTTCTATAAGAGAAAATTAAAGAAGGTGAAAAATATGAGTGCTGTCAAATTCTGTAAAAGATTGAGATAATGGGTTAAGTAGTATTACCTCAAGAAGAAAAACTTGGTTTTCTTATACGAAGGTTAAGTTAGGGATATGAGCAATTTTAGGCCAATCCTCACCCTTCCCTCTTTTACATGTTTCCATTAAGATAGGACAATTGTAAATTTCCAATGATTGCAAAGAGGCTGTACAACTAGGGAACCATTCTGGTATAGCCGTCAAATGTTCACATCCATAAATCGAGAGTTTTTGAAGACTGGTGGCATGTTGAAGACACAACGGAAGAGACGCCAACTTTGGTAGATAACTAAACTCCAAAAATAGGAGATTTTTGAGGCACGGCCCTTGCATCCAATCCTCATCATCGGCTATACCAAACCTTAAGCACTCATAAATCACTAGGTCCTTAACTGCTGTGATATACTGTATACCAAACAGGGACTTCAGATTATGGCAAAATTTTACTTCCAAAATCTCGAGAGACACAAGGTTCTGCAGCGGCTCCCCTTGCAGAGTTTCCAGTTCCTGAATGCTATTAAGGATGAGTCTCTTTAATTTAGGAAGAGAAATGGAAGAAGAGGTAGCAAGCATTGAAGATGCTATTGTTGTTGATATATTCATCCTCGACATTTGATTTAGTAATTTCAAGTTGCCATTTAGTTCCAAGAATTCAACATGTGGAAATATTGGCATGGAAGTTAACCGAGGGCAAGCCCAAATCCGTAACATAGAAAGACGAGGAAATGAAGGGACTAAAAGTGACTCCGCCATTGAAGCTTTTTCAACGGAATCATTAATCCCTCCAGAAGAATCCGTCCTCAACCAACACCACTCTACGCTTTCACAATTAATAAGACTGAGTTTCTCCAATGATGGGAAAAATGGTACGGATGATGATGAAGAACATGGTAGCTTATAAATGTCACCCCTCTCTGAACAATCTGATATGTCTTTCATCCCTGCCAACAGTTTAAGTGTAAGATCCTTCAGCCAAGGTAGTCGACTTAAAGGCGGCAGATATTGGCAACGTGGACACTCTAATTTCAATATAACAAGATTTGTGAGTGACCAAAGCCACGTCGGAAGCCTTGAGCCCCAATAACCTTCAATGGAAAGCTTTTTTAGATTTTGCTGTGGTTTGAGACCTTCAATTGACATTTCATTACCAACAATGTCCTCAATATCACGCTGCCATTCCCAAGATAATTCCAAAGTATGAAGATGTAATTTCTCTTTTAAATTTGCAGCCTTATATTCTGACACGTAATCTTTCCCATGCCTCAAATTGTGAATGCTTAACTGCCCTCTTAGGTTATTTAGCTCTTTTAATTCATTTAACCTACCACCACGTCTAGAGAACTCACGTGAATCCACAACAAACCTTGATAGTGTCCGCAAATTAGTCAGTTCGCTCAATCCGTGCGGCATATACTTCAAGCTCCGACAATCCAATAGGTCAAGATGCCTAAGGTTGACTAAAACTTTAATGTTTCTCGGCAATTCTTCAAGTTCACCACAGTACGAGAGTTTTAACATTTGCAAATTTTGCAACTGAGTTATAGCATTTGGTAGCTTCCTTATACCATTCTCAGAAAGATTCAAATATCTTAAATGTTTTAACTCCCTAATAGAGCTAGGCACATATTTATTATTGCAATTCAAATTCAATGAGCGCAAGGACTTCAACTTTCTAAAAATTTCTCTATAATCAACCACCCGATTCCATTCATAGGGATTAGATAATGTTCGTATCCCACTTACTTCATATAAAGAAATTGGTATTTCTTCACTAATGGATACATGACGGGTTTTCCGATCAATATTTTTCTTCTTATCATCTACTATAGTAATTAGAGGTCCTGCTACTCGTGTAGCAAGATCATGCATGAGATCATGCATTTTACAGCTTACATTACCAAACTCATCTTCCATAGGTTCTTGAAAGAATGATCCCCAAAGTAAATTCATAAAATAATCATCACCAATATCTTCCAAACACTGATTTCTTTCCATTGGCTTGACAAAACCTTGAGCTATCCAAAGGTTAATCAATAATGATTTATCTATTTTGTGATCCTTTGGAAATAAACTACAATAAGTAAAACACTGCTTCAAATAATAAGGAAGATGATCATAACTCAATTTTAGAGTTGGTAAGATATCATTTTCCTTTTGAGAGATTTTTGTAAGTTCATTGTTGATGAATGATAACCATTTTGTTTTAGGATCTTCAAAAAACAGCAACCTTCCAATTGTCTTCACAGCAAGAGGGACACCTACACACTTTGCTAAGATTTCCTTTCCCATTTCAACAATATATGGATCCTCTAAATCTTGTTTATTCCTAAAAGCCACCTGTTCAAATAAACGCCATGATGCTTCTTGGTCCAAACCCCTTAGTTCATATGGTTCCATTGTACTCATAATGTTTGAAACCTTTTTATCACGTGTGGTTATTAAGATTCGACTATTTTCTTTACCACCCCTCAATAGATCTTTTAACTCTAACCATTTACTTTGATCCTTATTCCAGACATCATCCAATACAATGAAATACATCCTTCCATTTATTGCTTGTTGAAGATCATTTACAAGTAGATTCATCTTTTTGGACTTTGGTTTCTTCCCTGTTATAGATTCTAAAATCATTTCAACAATATTTTTAACCATAAAATTATCGGATACACACAGCCATATTTTTAGCTCATATTTTGGAAGACTCACATCATTAAATATGAGCTTAGCAAGTGTAGTCTTTCCTAACCCACCGATGCCCACAATTGAAACAACAGAAACATTGTCTTCAACATTGGAGCACTTCAGAAGTCTTATAACAGCCTCCTTGTCATCATCTCGACCAATAACATCTTTGGTATGCACAAAAGAGTAAGTGTCATCCCTCTCCCTATCCCTGACATGTGCCTCTACACGACCCTCTTGTAAGTGAAATGTCCTGTTGGCTGCAACAACATCTAATCTATTTCTAATCGCCTTAATCTTATGACTAATTTTAAAGCCATAGGCAAGCTGCTTCGGTTTGGAAAAAAGCATGCGTACCTTTCTTCCCTTCTTATCCTTCATTGCTTCTCGTCGAAGAGCTTCGTTGGAAATGTCATCCAGCAGGTCATCCGCATCATAAAGGATATCCTCCAGCTGTGCAAGCCAAATTTTAACCGCATGACTCCCCTGCTGCTGCTTCTCTGCATCAAGAAGCACAGCTTCGATGGTTGAAACCGTATTCTTCAGCTTTTCAAGCTCATCTTCAACACCCAGGAGTAGTACGAGCTCTTCTTTAGCCAGTGATCCCAAAATTTGAGTAATACCCGTAGCGATGGAGAAGAGAACTTTTTCTGCCATTTCTTGATAGCGTGCGAAAGAATGCTAAGATGCGTTCTTGGAGCAGTGAAAGGCTAGAATGAAGAAAGGTTAGCAGGGAAAAGACAGAACCATGAATATCCTTTGATTTATCGGATCCAGCATTTACGTTAACTTTGAAAAAGGAGTATGAAATTATCAACTCAAATCATAGAACCTGCCTATGTTCACATTGGGATGTCGCTTGAAGGGACCCAATTGTCAGCAACTAGCTGATATCTTAATATTAATTATAGTGGATACCAGGCAGCCCGCATGCTCAACGCGGCAAAAGGACTTTGAGAGCTGTAAAGCGTTGTCAGCTCCAAGGAAAGCCTTCTCTTTGTACTTCAAATGCTTATGCTTTTTTCACATTTGAAATTCAATAAACAAGAACTACTAAGAGGAAAGAATGAAGAACATGAGAAATTTGGGTACTACAAATTTATAAAAGATTAAGATAATGGAGTAAATAGTATTACCTTATTCACTCCACCATGAGGGCCACAATTCAATTCGTAGTCTTCTTTAAGCATGGAATTCGAAGAATCCAACACAAGTTTTCCTATTTCTCCTTACAATTTGAATAGCCTCCAAGGAATGCCTTTCCTTTATGCTTGAACTAGTTCTACTAACCAAGAAGAAGAGATAAAAATGAAAGAGGTCAAAATGCATTTACATTAGTTCTCGTAAAGGATAAAGACTATGTGGTAAGTAATATTACCTGAATCAATGTGGTAAGTAATTCGCGCAGATGCAAGTTTTTAATTGCTCAGTAAGATCGTTTGTATTACCTGAATCAATGCCTTCTGTTTCACATTGTCTAGTCGCATTCGATACTAATAATAGAGTCTTCATTTTGCGTCAAGGGTATTTTCTAGATAAGAGGAAAAAAAATGAGTTCGATTATTAGAGTTGAAAAAAGTAAAATTTTTATAATAAGCTTGCTAAGTTTATCTTTTAAAACTATAATTTACTATATGTGAAACAGAAGGCATAAAATAGAGTCAACAGTCAAAAGCCTAAAAAATATTATTATTGTTGCCAAAATAATAAAAAAAGATATAAAAGAAAAAATCTCAATAATTAGAATGTAAGGTCTATAAAATTGTAATTAGTATTTGATTGAGTTATGAAATTTTTCAAATGTCATTTTTGAGTATACATAATGAATAATTGAGTAAACTATTTTGTCCTACACACACATATATATATGTATACATATAATAGGTGAAAATTAAAAAAGTAATTAGATATGATCAACTCAATATCACGGAACTTAGCTATCCTCATATTAGTTACCCCTGAAATATATGAATATGAAATCATGGAACAAAAATCATAGAACCTACATGTGTTCACATTGGTGGTGTAGTTTGAGAGGAACCAGTGAAAAGAATAAGCTGGAATCTTGATATGAAATTATGGTAGATGCCACGTTAGGCCACATTGAGCGAACCGAAAGGAGTCGAGAGACTCGAGCCAAGAGCTGTAAATCACGGTCAGCTATGGCGGCCTCAAGTCTTTGTCCTTGTCTTCCTTCGTTTTGCTTTTGTAAACTTTCAAACTCTCTTTTGGTTCATCCTTATCGTGCTCCCTCATCTAGCTTTTCTAAATTAGTTTGATTAGCTTTTCTACCTGTGTTCACACTGGTGATGGACGTTGACCGACCCAATTGTAGAGAATTAGCAGACATCTTAGTATTAATTATAGTGGATACCATGCAAAGCCACACTCGATGCACCAAAAGGAACTCGAGAGTGCTAGGTATGGTGGCCCTAAGTCTTGTCTAAGTTTTTTTTTTTTTTTTTGGTTGAAATGCAAGTTTGCATTAATATAAAGTAGTGTACAAAAGCAGAGGGGCATACCCCAGCATTACAATTTTCAATAACTATGAAAAGATGGAAGTTAGAAGCTCCAGATCTCACTCAAAATGACATTTCCCTGTGAGGATTTTACATTTTGAAACAAAAAAACTCTCTCTCGTATAGTTTTCCTTACTTTAGCCAAGAGGATAGGAATGTCGACTATTCTATGTTGAAATCGTCTTCTATTTCGTTCTGTCCATATGCAATAAATACAAGCTAAAAATGATATTTTAAGAAGCTTTGTAGCCAAATCCTTTCCTTTAGTTACTCTAATCATCCATTGCAGTTCTTCATTCCATCCTCCAATATGACGTCGAATTCCATTCTGAGCAAGGATAGTCTTCCAAACCATCATTGTCCATGGACATTCAAAAAAGAGATGACTCATATTTTCAACATGGGACTGACAAAAGTCACAGTATAAGTTAACTAAAGGAAGCCATCGTACCATTCTTTCTGCTGTAGATAGTCGATCTTGATAAACTAGTCATCCAATAAAATTATATATGCAAATGCCCCATGTCCAAATTAAATCATACCAATCTACTTTTTCAGTGACTGGTTGAAGGTCTTGATAAATTTGTTTACAGCAATAGATAGACGTATAAATAACCTGAGTAAGTGTAGGCCTTAGGTTGAGAAGGCCTCTCCAACTCCATGCCATCGTGCCTTTGATATTAAGCTGCATTACTGAAGTTCTTTTACATTTTGTACTATGGATCCATTTACTCCATAATGAAGCGTATGGAAGATGGATGAGTTTCTAAAGCAAACGTCCCAAAAGGACTTTATTCCAAAGTTTCAGATTTGGTAATCCTAATCCCCTTCCTTCTTTGGTGAGCAAACTGTTTGCCAAACAACTTTGTGGGAGTGTTGTGTATCTGTAGTACCTGCCCATAGAAACAACTTTGTGGGAGTGTTGTGTATCTTGTCTAAGTTCGTTTAGCTTTTCTAGACTTCGAACTATTTTGTGGTTCATCCTTATCGTGTTCACTCATCTGGCATTTTTAAATTAGTTTGATGGAAGACCTTCTACCTAACCGCGACCCCGTTCATTCGACCGACGGAATTCGAAGTTGAAAGAACATTCATTAATCAGATACTGCAGAGTGGAGGACGATGGCCTTTAGTCTTGTCTTCTTTCATAGAATGTAGGGTTGACAACCACCACAAGAAGGAAAAATGGAGGCCTCAGCTTATCGGGAGCTGAAGGGTGTTAAGCATAGTGAGATAGGCCAAGAAAGCAAGCCCCACCAAAACCTGCAACCGCTCTACCAATCCCCAGCCTTGTTATTGTTAATAAAATTTATCAGGGTACCATCTCCGTTTAAAAATAAATAAATAAATAAATAAATCCCCATAGCCAAACTCACTTGGACTATCCATTATCACAGGAAAATACTTGGACACCAATTTAAGAGCTTTAATGTCACTAGCCAGAGAGTTCGGTTTTCTTGTGTTAAAGATGGCAATATTGTTCAGGTTTTGTAGAGTAAAATCGCCAGTCTATATTTGTATAGAATCGTCATCAAATTTATGGATGGAACAAAGCCCATACTGGCAAATCAATTCTTACCAATTCCTAATGAAAGATTAATGAAGAGGACATTTAATTCTTGACATATGGTTGTTAGTCCAATTTTGATGGGTTCACTGGACTTATATTAAAAAATTCTAGATTGGTCTAATAAAGTGAGACATACAATTTTCTTAATAGTTGAATCTAAATTAACTTGTGTAGGTTTTCTTAGAACTTACTTTGTCTCTTATCAAAAGCAGAATTGCAGTCGTAATTAGTACATTTTGTACTCTAAGTCCTTCTTTTGGAACACCATCTGTAAGTAAGCTATTACGTAGCAATAACACCTTTTACCACAACCAGTGAAAGTAAAAGACCTAAAGGCAATACAATAAGAAATTAGCAGGTTTTTGTTACTTGAAAAGTTAGGGGAGTCTGTTGTATTTTCAGGACTGTAAGTCAAGAAAATCGTCATATTACTGAATTAAAAATGGAAAAATGAAATCAACTACCAATCACAGGACAGAAAGTGAAAAGAGAACAAACACACACATCATTCTCCATCAAGAATAAGAATATCAAATGAAGATATGAAAAACATTGCTTAAGATTGTCTTACTACTAAACTCATCTAGTAATCTAAATTCTAAATTTTAGATTCGATAAAGATAAAAATATATGAAGAACTAAACAAGATTAATTACTGTAATTCAGTCTGTTTGTTAACATATGTTAAGATTTGTGTTTTATTGAATAAGATTATACAAAAACTAAACAAAAGATAAGTTACTTAAATTCCTAGTAAAATTTTAAATGTATTTTAAATTAAATTTTGGCTTCAATTTTAAAATAAGAAACATAATTTCAAAAGTGCCAACTTTAATGATTTGGATATTGAATCATAGTGAACATCAAGGGAGTGAAAAAAAAATTGATCGATATTAGTTAACTAATGATATATTAATAATTATTTTTATTTTGGATAACAAAAGTTGTTTTTCTTCTGTAATATTATTGTTTATATATTAGAAAAATCAAAAACTTAGAGGTAGCCAATTCAACATCATGGAAGCTAGCTGTACTCACATTGGTAACCTCTGAAATATGAACATGAAATCATCGACTAAAAGTCATAAAACGTACCTGTGTTCACATCGGTGACGTAGCTTGAGGCTACCCAGTGCAAAGGATTAGCTAGAATCTTGACATGAAATTGTAGGGAGGCCCCAGTATTTAGAGGAGAGAGCTGTAAAGCATCGTCAACTATGGCGACCTTAAGTCTTCGTCTTCGCCTTCATTTGTGTTGCTTTTCTAAACCGCAAAACCGTCCGTTGGTTCATCCTTGTCGTGTTCACTCATCTAGCTTTTCGAAATTGCTTTGCTGAAAGACCTTCTACCTAACCATGATCACGTTCGGTGGACCAACGGAATCCAAGGTTGAAAGTTCACTGATTAATTACCACAGACGAGAGGACGATGGCCTTCGCTCATGTCTTCTTTCATAGTATGTAGGGTCGACAACTAGAAAAAAGAAGGAAAAAAGAAAGGTGAGAGAGACCAAGAAAGCAAGATCCACCAAGACCTGCAAGCTATCACAAAATTATTATTTTGCCCCAATACAAGTGTTTATTACCCACACTCTAAATTGTGTTTGCACATCCAACAATAGGCCTTCAAAGCCCTCCGACCCTCCATTGTCAGAGGAAGATGCTTGGGCACCAATTTAAGAGCTAAAATGGCATCAGCCATGGAGCTCGGTTTTCTTTTGTTATAGATGGCATTTTGTTCAGGTTCTGTAGTGTATAATAGCAGAGTTTACATCTGTATAAGAGTTATCATCAAATTTATCAATGAAGCGAAGCTCATATTCGTAAATCAATACTTACCAGGAATTATCCAATGAAACTTATTCAAGAAAAAACTTTAGAAATTGCTAAAGGAAATGTTGTTAATCAATTTTCATTTTTATTTGGGGTAAAGAAGAAACTTTATAATAACCATTTGTAAAAGTATTAGAATTTTTAAAATGATTAATTGAATAATTTTGTACTAAAAATCTTATGATATATTAAAATACATGACATTTTTTTTTTAAAAAAAAAAAGATATGATTCTTAGGTAGAATTTAAATATATAAAAAAAATCATAATTCATGAGCTAATTTTGGAGATGAATCTTTGGACCTTCCAACTAACACATCGCAAGTTTCTATCAAAAAAATACCATAAAATTGATTTCCTAACATAATAACAATGATAAATTAAAATGCCATCGATTAGGAAAAACAACAAATCAAACAATATTCATGCCTCTTATTAGGAAAAGGACACCCCCATAAAATCGCAAATAACACAAAAGGCAAGATTCAGGTAGGTGAGACAACAAGCCCTACATTCATTACCAATAACAACTTCGATTTCTCTCTGTTTCACAGTTTTTCATAAATAAAAAAAAATGCATGCAATTGTTTTCACCAGTTAACGATGAAGCCATACAGTAAAATAGAGGTAAAATGATACCGTTTTATCCATTAATAATTACAAAGCCTAAATGAATGGAAAAGAGGAGAGAGAGTGGAGTTCATATTCCGGTCTATCTACTTTGTTTTTCTCTAAATATTACAGGCTAACATTGCATGCGTACATAAACAAAGACCTACTCTAAGCTACTCTAACGATAACTCTTTTGGTTTACGTGTGGGAGGTGAAAAGCAGAACGTTGCGTCCAGTGCATGGGATGATCTGAGTGGTGAAGGCCGTCAGGAGGCGCAGTCCGCTTGCGGCTTCTCGTGGTCCGGGGCTCAAAATCGAGTCTCATGGCAATTCCTAACCCGGGGTCTGTACAAAGGTTGGTCAGCATTTGGGGGATCCCTTTTAGTTTTCAATCGCTCAATGGCTTCTTCTACACTAGTTAAATGTTGTAAATAGGCATGTTGATTTGGTGGTTTCTACTCTTGTATGCTTGCATATTTCATGTCTCTTCATATATCACCAATATTATTATAAGATTGTGAGCTAGAAAGAAACGTGAAACTAAGAGAAGTGATTTGGGATTCTCCAATTGAAAATCCTAACCCAAGGAAATTTATGGCTTGTTGTTCCCAAAGTGAAAATATATTGTTGTATGCACTTTAAGTGTTTGGAATAGGTCGATACTTCCTAATTTAAGTTTGGCAGAGATTCTAAATTATTAAAAAAAAAAGTTTAAATCACTATTTTTTGTGATTAATAAAATAGTCTTGATAACTAATTGGTTAAAAAGAAATAGACATAAATATCAAGTTATGCTTAGATCGAATCATATATATCTTTTATTAGTTATTATCTTCCAATTTTTACTTTGTAAATGGTAATTGCTTCAAGTTGCATAGATACTAGCTATCAAACCACTAGTAATCTAAATTGTTTTAGGAACTCAATTTTTTTGAATCAGCCTTCCTTTTTTTGGTAGCATTTAATACACAAATTCGTGACATGTTGGCCCAATAATTGCCTACTTGTAAGTCTGATAATTCTTGACGAGAAAACCCACTTATACTTCAGGCCGTACCCTGTTTCTTTGCATGGATAACATTTCTTTTGGAGTGGGCTAACTTCTAAAGCAGATTGGGCCACATTCTAGAGTCGACTTCGCCTTCTTCTGAAGTGGATTGGGCAAGTTTCAAGCCCGCTCCTTTTTGTCTTGGGCACTGGCTTATCCGCCTCACGAGCGAGCACTACCAACCCGCATAAAAACATACTTTGGATAATAAGTGTTCTTTTTCTTTCTTACGGTATTATTTTTATATTTTTTTCTGGATTTATAGAAGAAAGCTATGTATGATACATATTAAAATAACCAAAAATTCAAGGATAAATAGGTAAAACAATATCATGTACAACATCAAAATTAGTGTTTGATTTGACATAGGATCTATGTCAAAACCTCATAATTAAAAGTATTATAGAGAAATTATAATTAAAAAATTAGTATTTATCCTTACAAAAAAATTATTAATTTACATTTACTCCTAATTTTGAATTCAAATCTGACAATAGCCTATAGCCAAGTCCCCCAACACTTTCCATTCTTGAGCCCTTAAACTTGGGCACCAATTTAAGGGTCAAATAATGCTTACAAAGAGTATGGTTTTCTTAACTTTATTACTGATGCATATTATTCATGTTATGTAGTGTGAAATCACAACTTTTTATACGTTTAACATCCATAATCAATTTATGTATGAATTCTTACCCATAGAAGCTTGAATGTTACAAGGAGATTCACTCTTTGCTTTTACTTGATCCTAGTCTAGGTTTGAATACAAAATTGTTTATCTGCTGCTTTCCCTTCGAGGTTCAGACTTTGTTACCATGTCCATTAACTCTCTTTTCTCCTTGAAAGCGAAGCTTTGATCAGCTAGGTGGATAGACGGGGGCTGGTTATTGAAACATTAACCTGGGATTCAGTTTGTAATTGTTGTCGCATACTTCATCAAGTTTTGAGTAGGAGCCTTTGTCTGAGTAGAGAGAATGCAGTTTTTGTGACAGAAACTATTTCCAATGGAAAGAGGTTCTTCATCAAGTTGAGAGTTGACACTAGTTGGTTCTCCAAGGATGTTGCAACAGATTTCAAGGGATTTTACCACACGACTTTGAACATCTGCAAGCAATATCAAATAGACTATGAAGGATCTGTTAGCTAGTATCACTTCCAAATGAAATACGCATTAACTCAAGGACTTACTCATTGTAGAGTCTAGCAAGTTCCAACAGTTTTGAGCCATCACTATAAATTGCAACAAAAAGTTCTTCCTTAGCTGCAAAGGCTCAAAATTAGTCACCTTCAGCAAATCCAGCAACGGCATTCAGTAGAAGAAACCCAAAAAGCGAATAAAAAAGTAGCCTGTGCAATTCTCTAATAATCTTCTAAAAACTTGAATAAGATTTTCCCTTTTAAAAATGATACCCAAGAAGAATCGCATCTGCTATGTTTTCATCAATATAAATTTATAAATTTTAATCAACAAAACAAATTCACAACTCTGTTCAATCTTCTACAACACTTGGCCCCATCACCACCTGCTCACAGAACACCTTCTTCATGCTTTGCTTCCCTGCCATGAAACACCTCTAGCTCCCTGTTCTGTCACTCGAAGAGATTCGGCACCCTTATTTCTTTCTCCAAAAACAAGTTATTTGGTGGCAAGTTAAACATTCTAATTAAGTCCACAGGTTTTATATACATCAACTCAGATAACATACTATAGAAATGGCAGATGATAGATGATAATAAGGATGGAAGCTTACCAAGCAACATTAACTCTCCCAAGGCATCTCTTACCTATTTATTCTGGAGAGAAAACGATCATAAAGATTTTTGCCACCCTTGCTCTCTCTCTCTCTCTCTCTCTCACCCAAACCTTACCAAAAATACCCCTGCCCATTAAAGAACCTCTAACATCAACCACTGTATGGTGGCCACCGCCACCTCCCCTCCGCCACTAGTGGGGGGACCTCACCATTTGCCTTCACCCACAACTCGCTTGGGTGGCATGCCACCAAAGAGATCTAAAGATACCTTTGCAGTTAATGTCCCCTATGACAATGGTTTTACCAAATCTTATCTCGTTGTCCTTATCAATCAAGCAAGAGCTTCCACTTTTTCATCACCTCTACCAATTCCAGCTATTCTCTTCTCTCCAAAAGAACTCACAACATATAAAGGAGAACCAAAATTTTGCATACTTCCTTTTGAATATCAACAAAGCGCAGAATTTCACAAATTCATTCTTATCACAAACTTTGGATCGAGCTATCCTTTTGTGAAATCCTTCAAGCATCATGTCAACTCTTCTTGGGGTTTAAGCCATCTTATCATAGTTAGATTAATGAATCCTCAAAGTACTCGGATTCATCTCACATTATATAAGCAAGTGGACCAACATTGTATAATGTAAGTGGAATATTAACATTTTTAAATCCCTCTAAACAAAGTACTCTAGTTGATTGTAGAGAAATTTTCACAAAGTTTTAGTCTTCATCTCCAAATTGAATCCATGTCAAGCTTTACTGAGGAGTTAAAATATTTAAGATATCTTAATCTTTCTTATAACTTTCATTTAAAATGAGCACAAGGACCAAAACTTTGTGAAAATTTCTCTATAATCAACTAGAGTACTTTATTTATAGGAATTTTAAAATGTTCATTTCCCACTTACATTATACAATGTTGGTCCACATGCTTTATATAATATCAGTTTACATAACTAACTAATACATGATGAGTTTTTCCATTAATGTTTCTATTCTCATCATTTAATATAGTAATTAGTAACCCTCCTACTTATGCTGCTGTGCATTTTACAATTTACATTACCAAACTTATCCACCATAGGTTCTTGAAAGAATGATCCCTAGAGTAAATTCGTAAAATAGTTATGACCAATATCTTCCAAACATTGGTTGCTTCTTGTTAACTTAACAAACCTTTTGCTATCCAAAAGTTAATCAATAATGATTTATTCATTTTGTGATCCTTTGGAAATAAACTAAAATAAGTAAAATATTGCTTTGAATGGAAAGGGAGAAGATCATAACTCAGTTTTAGAGTTAATAAGGTATCAATTTCCTTTTTAGAGATTTTTGAAAGTTCATTCTTGATAAATGATACCCACTTGTTTATGGATATTTGAAATATAACAATCCTCCTATTGTCTTCATAGTAAGAAGGACACCTACACACTTTTCTAAGATTTTTCTTCTCATTTCAACAATCACTAGATTTTCTAACTATGATATATTCATAAACGCCACTTTTTTAAATAAAAGCCATGACAATTGTTCATCTAAACACCTTAGTACATATGGTTTTGTTCTACAATAATTTTTGCAACCTTTTCATCATATGTAATGACTAATATTCGACTGCCTTTTGCACCATCTATTAGCAAATTTTTCAAGCTAAACCATAAGGGTAGATTTGTGTTCCAAACATCATCTAACACAAGTAAATACTTATTTTAATTGATTGTTTGTTGAAGATTACTTATAAGTAACTCCATCTTATGATACTCTGGCTTTTCTTTGTTGTAGACTTTAAAATATTCTCAACAATCCTTTTAACATCAAAGATATTAGACATACAAATTCAAATTTTTACTCAAATGATTTTTCAATTTTTTAATCATTAAATATGAGTTGAGCAAGTGTAGTCTTTCCTATCCCACCATGACCAACAAATGGAAGGATAGAAACATTTTCTTCAATATTAGGGTCCATGAGAAGTTTTATAACAGCCTCCTTGTCATTCTCTGGTCCAATAACATTTTCAGCACGTACAAAAGAATGGGTGTTGTCCCTCTCCCTATCCCTGACAACACGTGTCTCTTCAACACACTCTTCTAAGTGAAATCTCCTATTGGCTGTAGCAGCATCGTCTTTTTATAATCACCTTAATCTTATGACCAATTTTAAAACCATAGGCAAGCTGCTTTGGTTTGGAAAAGAACGTGCCTACCTTTCCTGCCATCTTATCCTTCAGAGCTTCGGTGGAAACATCGTCCAGCAGGTCATACGCATCATAAAGGACGTCCTCCAGCTGCGCGAGCCAATTTTTAACCGCCTCACTTCCATGCTGCTGCTTCTCTGCATCAAGAAGCACTGCTTGAATAGTGGAAACCGTTTTCTTCAGGTTATAAAGCTCATCTCCAACACCCAACAGCAGTACGAGCACCTCTTTAGCCAGCGATTCCAAAACTTGAGTAATACTTGTAGCCATGGGGTAGAGAACTTTTTCTGCCATTTCTTGATGGTGTGTGAAGAACGCTAAGATGTGTTCTTGGGGAGTGAAAGGCTAGAATGAAGAAAGGTTAGCGGGGGAAAGAGAGAACCATGAGTATCCTTTATTTATAGGATCCTGGGTTTACGTTAACTTTGAAAAAGGAGTATGAACTAATCAAATCAAAATCAATGGCCTTGGTATGTAGCTTGAGAGGACCAAAAGGAATCCAGAGAACTAAGCAGAGAGTTGTGAAAGCATTGCGTCGTCCTTCTTTAGTCCAATTTTTGGTTCATCCTTACCGTTCACTCATCGTGCTGCGTTGCTTTGAGCATCATAACCATATTTCGCATGAATACATAAACCTGATCGTTATGCTGATATCATGACTCCCTCTTCTCAAAGTTATTCCCACTTTCGCTTTAATAATATTTCCAAACCTTTATTCCAATCTTCGAAAACGTATAAAGCTGGACAAAGCCTGTTATGCCGGTCTTGGGTCTTAACACCTTCGTAGACATGTAGCTTTTTTAAGATTACTCTTATCGTGTTCTCTCGTCCAATTGAGTATAACTGAACGGTGCTCATAACCCGCTGGATGGGCCCTTCATCTGATTCGATAAGCCTAATTGGTGCTCAAATCGGGTTTTTGCAAAAATAATTTTGCTTTTCTGAGACTGTTGAACTATCATTTGGTTCATCCTCATCGTGTTCACTCATCTAACTTTTTTAAAGTGCTGTGATGAAAGACCTTCTTGTTAACCATGATCATGTTCAGTCGACCGACGGAATCCAAAGTTCAAAGTTCGCTAATTAAATACCAGAGAGTAGGGCTAAATGGCCTTTAGTCTGGTCTTTTTTCATAGCATGTATGGCCGACAACCACAAAGAAGAAGGGAAAAAGAAACGTGAGAGAGACCAAGAAACCAAGATCCACCAAGACCTGCGAGTCATCACAGAATTATCATTTTGTCCCAATAAAAAATATTTATTTCACCCATACTCAGAATTTTGTTTGCATATCTAACAAAAGGCCTTCATAGCCATCACACCAGCACTTTATAAATCCTCACTTTTACAAAAGCCACGAGCCTACTCTAGTATAGGAAATAATAAAAATCAGTCCCTATTTATAGATTAGCCGCCCTCTGCTCAATGAAGTTATCTCCTTAGTTCTGGGGCGGTGCAGGGGTGGGCAGGTTTGCATGCTGCACCTTCACGAGAAATACTCCAATTCCACACTGCAGAGTCTTCCTTCTTTTATACCATTTCTAGATCATCTTCACTTCTAAATGGCAGAGTTGTTCCGCTGCTCGACGAGGATATGGATCCAAAGAAGCTCGAACGTTACAAGGAGATTCATTTTTTTTACTTTTGCTTGATCTGAGTCTGGGTCTGAGACTTAATCTACTGCTTTCCTCTGAGGTTCAGACTCTGCCGCCATGTCCAACTTCTTGGTTTCCGCCCTAGAAGCAGGGCTTTGGTCATCATGATGTACAGATAGGGATCTTGTTATGAAACACTGACTGGGATTCAGTTGTGATTGTTACCCAGCACTCAATATCGGTTTGTTCTGCCAGAGGAGGCTTTGTGTAGGGAGAGAGTGCGGTTTTATATGTTCAGAAATGGTTTCCAATGGAAGGAGGTTCTTCAACAAGTTGACAGACGACCCTGATCGGTTCTACGAGGATGTGGAACTGATTCTAAGGAATTTTACCCCACGACCTTCCACATCTGCAAACAATATTAAACAGACAATGAAGGATCTGTGGGCTAGTATGAATGCTAGATGGAATGTACATTAATTCTAGAATTTACCTCATTGTAGAGCCAAGCTATTTCCAATTGTTACGGACCATCATCACAAACTTTTGACAAAATTGTTCTGCAAGAACACAAGTTCAATATTAGTCACCATCAACAGATCAAGCGGCACCATCTAGTAGAAGAAACCACATGACTTTTGGTAATATGGTGGTAACCGATTAGGATATCAACACATCGAACTTTGCATACACCAATCCAAATAAAAATTCCCCATGGCAATTCCCTAATAATCTTCTATAAGAATTGAATATAAAATTTTCCTTTTGAAAAATGATACCCAAACCTTCCTTTCAACATATAAATAGCACAAACAATTGAATCTGCTATGGTTTCGTTGCTGAATATACAACTGTTACAAACAACAGAGACGATACACACCCTGGGTTGCAGTTTATAATTGTTGCCCGGCACCAAGTATCAGCTGTTCCAAGGCAGGAGCCTCTGTCTAAGCAAATTGAAAAAGGATTATGTGCTCATAAATGGTTTGCAACGAAAGTAGGTCCTTCATCAAGTTGAGAATTAATACTGATTGGTTCTGTAAGGACGTTGGGACTGATTTCAGGGGATTTGCCCACTCGACCTTGCACATCTGCCAGCAATATAAAAAAGACGATGAAAGATAAGTTGGCTTCTCACTTCCTTTCAAAGTTTCGTAATGAAACGCGCATTAACTTGGAGATTTACCTTATTATTTAGCAGAGTGGCTTCCATCATTCCGTGTCACCGTCACAAACTACAGCAGAAATTGCTTCTTCAGCTGCACGGGCTTAATATTAGTCACTGTCAAGCAGAACGAGAGACACAATTCAATAGGAGAAACCATACATCTTATACAACTCATTTCAAATTGTTTACTGGAATAGAAAAACCTTGTGCTAATTCTCTAATAATCTTCTATAAAACATGAATCTAATATTTTACTTTTACAAATGATAACCAACCCTTTCGTGCCTTGAATTTTCTATGCTTTCACTAATCTGAATATAAAACGAGTACGGTCAACAAAGCCACACATAAGAAGCTAAGGCTATACAACTGCAAAATATATACCCAGTGAATAATCTTCCGCAACGATCAGTCCCCTCGCTGCTTGCTCACATACAAACTTCTTCATACTCTGCTTCTTGGCCATGAGAAATCTCTAGCTCCCAATTCTATCACTGCAAGAGCTTCAGCGTCCTCATTTCTTTCTCCAGAGTAAGTCACCGGTTGCAAGTCAACATTCAAACTAAGTTCCCAAGTTTCATACGTACAATGACAGATGACATACCGTAGAAGCTGCAGATGACAGTTAATGTTAAGATGGAGGCTTTCAAGCAACATCAGCGGTCCCACAGCCATTTTTGTTTGTTTATTCTAGAAGATAATACACCTAAACCATAATCAGCAATAACAATCACCCGATAACTCACATAAAGAGAAGTTGAAGTTTAGTCCAAAAGCCAAAATATGAGAGATTCAAACAAGAGAAAATAATTTGCACACCAGCTCCAATTTAGTGGCCAATCTAGGGGAAGATTCCGATAGGGCTGGTTATGCAAGCTTGTGGAGCCTCTGGTTTGTGGACTCAATGCTGGGGACCACGATTCAACTCATAGTCTTTTATGAGATGACAAAGGAATGGAGTTCGAGAATGCAATGGATGTTGCTCTTTGCCAAGTGTTCAGTCTTCTGTAATGTTCAGCCCCGTTGCCGCTTGCTCACAGAATACCTTGATCACACTTTGATTCTCTGCCGTGAAACATCCTAGCTCCCTGGTTTTTTGTCACTCCAAGAGATTCGACACCCTTATGTCTTTCTCCAGAGCAAGTTAAGGGTTGCAAGTCAATATTCAAACAAAGTTCATATCTTCACAGGTATCAAATTAGATGGCATGCTGTGAAAATGGCATATGATAGATGATAGTAAGGACAGAGGCTTACCGAGCTACATTAACTCTCCCAAGGAATCTTTCCCTGTTCATTCCGGACAACAATACACCTAATCCATAATCACCAGCAACAATCACCCCACATTGTGTACTCATAGAAAGAAAAGCTGAAGTACAAACCAAAACCCAAAACATTGATAAATGCAAACAAGAGACAATAATGTAGATACCAGTTTCAGTTTAGTGGCCAATCTATGTAAAGATTTGGATAGGGGAAGGTTCTGAGACCCTGTGGATTTGTCGACTCCATACCTGGGACCTTGATACTCATAGGCTTTTTTGAGCTACCAGCAACAAGGAATTTGAAGAATGCAACGCAAATTCCTCATTGCCAAGAGAGACTGATGGGAAATGGAGATTGAATCTTACTCCTATTTCTCCTTACAATTAATGATCGCCTCCAAGGAATGTCTTCCTTTTATGCTTTAACTGGTTCTGCTATCCAAGAAAGTGATGAAAGTGAGAAAGGTGTAGAATGTGTGTACTTCAATTTTTATGAAGGATAAAGATGATGCAGTGAGTAGTATCACTTGAATCAATTGAAGACGTGCAGTTGTTAAAATTTTATCTTTTAAACAGATACAATTTTCTAATTGCCAAGTGACTAGGGAAACAAAATCAACTATTTTTCCTGGCAATGTTGAATACCCTATGAGGAAAGCCTTCTCTCTATACTTCAAATGCTCATGCTATTTCTACATCTGAAATTTAACAAGCAAGAACTACTATGAGAAAAGGATGAAGAACACAAGGAATTTGGGTAATACAAATTTAAAATTTAAAATAATGGAGTAAGTTGCATTACTGTACTCACTCCGTCCTGGGGCCACAATTCAATTCATAGTCTTTTTTAAGCTAACAGCAGCATGGAATTTCAAGAATGCAACACAAGTTTTTCCTATTTCTCCTTACAATTTGAATAGCCTTTGAGGTATGTCTTACCTCTATGCCTCAACTGGTTCTGCCAACCAAGAAGAAGAGAGAAAAATGAAAAAGGTGAAGAATGCATTTACGTTAATTTTTGTAAAGGATAAAGATTATGTGGAAAGTAGTATTACCTGAATCAATGGAAGATGGTATAGGTGTTAAAAAAAATTCTTTCAGGCAGATGCAATTTTCTCATTGCTAAGTGAGACTAAGAAAATGAAGATGATTGTTTCTCCTTACAATTTTGGATAACCTTCAAGTAAAGCCTTCACTCTCTCCTTCAAATGGTTCAACTGTTTCTACATCTGAAATTCAACAGAGGAAAATGCTGAGAGAAAAAAAATGAAGGTGAAGGTTATGGGTACTTCGAAATTTTATAAAATATTGAAATAATGAGGTAAGTAGTACTACCTGAATCAAACAAAGTTGGTTATGTACTTGATTTTGGATCACAATTGTAGCGTCACCCTTCTGTCTCCCTCACATCTTTCCTTTGAAACAGGGCACCCCAAATATGCAATAACTGCAAAGAGGAGGAACCATTTTGGTAAAATCGTCTACAATTTCCAACGGAGAGTATTTGGAGGGTGGCAGCATGTTGAAACCACAATGGGAGAGACTAACTACAGAAGATCTACAAACTCCAAAAATAAAAGACAATTAAGCCATGGTTGTTCGATCATTGACTGGCTCAAGCTTGGAGCACTCTTCATTTTGTAGGCTTTTAAGTGCTGTGAAATGTTGTATACATGAGAAGAACTTCAATGCAGAATCTTGAGATAAATGAGGTTCTACAGCCATTCCTCTTGCAAATTTTCTAGTTCCTCAACGCATCAATGAAGGATTTGCCGGCTAGTACAAATCCTAAACCAAATGTACATTAACTCGAGGTTTTACCTCATTGTAGAGTCGAGCGAGTGCTGATCTTTCCTCTCAAAAGGTACCCCACATTTCTTCTGCAACAACACAGGCTCAATATTAGTCAACCTCAAAAGATCAAGAGACACAATACAGGAGAAGAAACCACACATCTCATGCTGATATAGTGGTAACCAATCAGGATATAAAATTATTTGCTCCTTGTCCTGTCAAACTTCAACAATCATTTCTTTCTCCAAAGCCAGACACAGTTTACAAGTTAATATTCAAAGAAGTTCACAGATTTCACATGTATCACGTCAGATGACATACTAAGGAAATGGCAGATGATAGTTTATAATAAGAGCATAGGCTTACAAACAACATTAGCTCTCCCCCACCTTCTTTTTCTGTCTATTCCGGATGATACTGCCCCTAACCATTATCAAGAGCAACAATCAACCCCCTTTCTTTACTTAACAGAAAGAAAAGTCGAAGTTCAAAGCAAAACCCAAAATGATTTGAGAAATCCAAAATTAGAGAATAGTTTGTATACCAATTCCAGTTTAGTGACAATCTAGTAGAAGATTTGGACAAATCTGTTTAGTCAACTCCGTCCCGGCGACTGCAATTCGACCAGGACTCTTGTTTGAGCTGACAGTAACATGGAATTTGGAGAATGCAACACCTGTTTCTCATTGCTAAGGTCGACATAACAAAGACGAATTTTTTCTCCTGTTTCGCCTTGCAATTTTGAATAACCTTTGAGGATTCCCTTTATGCTTCAACTGGTTCTGCTAATCACGAAGGAGAGGGGAAAAAAACGAAAAAGGCAAAAAATGTCTGTTCTTCAATTTTTATAGAGGATAAAGATAATACGATGAATAGTATTACCTAAATCAATGAAAGAAGCATGGGTGCTAAAAAATTTTCTTTCAGGCAGATACAAGCTTTTAATTACCAAGCGAGACCAATGAAATGAAGATGAACTGTTTTTTCTTACGATTTTGGATAACCTATAAGAATGCATTTTCTCTTTGTTTCAAATGTTTGTGCTATTTCTTCATCTGAAATTCAACAAATGGAAAACACTAAGAGAGAAAAATGAAAGTGAAGAATTTTTTTATTTAGATTTTTTTTCTAAGAATAGGGTGAAAAATTTAGGAAATTTATTAAGGAAAGGAATGGCTTAAACTTGGCTTCCCAATACCCCCAAATGTCGTTGGACTACTAGGATTCAAGTAAGGTGATGAATATAAACACTTCAAATCTTATAGGAAATTTGAAGGAGAGTTAAGACAATTGAGTAAGTAGTATCACCTGAATCAAATAGTGCACTAATACCGGGCTTCAAGCCCAAGTTTTACCCTTGGGATATGAGCAATCTTGGACCAATCTTCACCCTTCACTCTCTTGCATCTTTTCAATAAGATAGGACACCTCTGAATTCGCAATGACTGCAGAGAGGATGTACAATTACTGAACCATTCTGGTACAGCCGTCAAGAACTCACAATTGTCAATCGCGAGTGTTTGGAGAGAGGTAGCATGTTGAAGCCACAACGGGAGAGACACCAACTTTGGAAGACCCATAAACCCTAAATGTAGGAGACTCTGAAGGCATGGTCGCTGCATCCAATCCTCATCATTGGCTAGCTCGAGCTCAGGACAATAGAAAAACTCTAGTAATTTAAGTTTCGTGAAATGTTGTAAACCAGAAAGACTTTTTAGATTGTGGCAGTATCCTATTCTCATAGACTCAACAGAAACGAGGTTCTGCAGCACTTCATCTTGCAGGTTTTTTTTTTTTTTTTTTTTTTTTTTTTTTTTTTTTTTTTTTTTTTTTTTTTTTTTTTTGTAACCAAGGTGTCCGGGCCAGCTTGCGCGCACCTTGACTAATCCTTGGAGAAGGCTAGCACAGCAACCCACCGCCATGACCCCCCACTTAAATCACAAATGCTCCCCATGGGGAGTTGAACCTGGGACCTCAAGGATCCCAAGCCCAACCCTTACCAAGTGGACCACCTGTGGGTGGGTATCTTGCAGGTTTTCTAGTTCCTCAATTTCACAAATGTCGATTTTCTTCAATTTTGAGAGAGAAGTGGAAGAAGAGGCAGCACGTGTGGAAGATGTCAATCTTGTTGATGTATTCATCAACGTTTGTTGTAGTAGCTTCAAGCTGGCATCACTGAAAATCAATGTTTCAAGACGTGGAAACAGTGGCATGGAAGTTAACCGAGGGCAATCGCGGGTCCATAATTCTGAAAGCCGAGGGAATGAAGGGACTAAAAGTTGCTCCGAAGGTTTTTTAATAGAATTGTCACCGTCACTATTAACCTCTCTAAAAGAATCAGTCTTCCACCAGCACCATTCTAGAGAATGGTTCCACTGCAAGCGGAGTACCTCCAGTGAGGGGAAAAATGGTGCCGGTGATGATGAACAAGATGGGAGCTCACAATTCTCACCATTATTTGATATGTGTTTAATCGTTTTCAGCTTACAAAGGTCAAGCTTCTTGAGATAAGGTAGTCGACTTAACGGCGGGAAATTTTGACATTCCGTACCCCATAACCTCAATTCGACAAGATTTGTGAGTGACCAAAGCCAACTGGGAAATCTTGAGCCCCGATAATAAAATATGTGAAGACATTTCAGATTTGGCTGAGGTTGGAAGCCTTCCAGTAACATTTCATCGCCAGCGACGTCGGTGAGATCACCTTGCTCTCCCCAGTGTAATTCCAAAGTATGAAGATCTGAGTTCTCCTTTAAATTTGCAAGCTTATATTCTGACGCAACATCTCTCCCATGTCTCAAATTCATAATTCTTAGTCGACCTCTTAGGTTTCTCATCATATTTAATTCATTCAACCTACTACCGCGCCCACCAGAAGAACGTGAGTCCACCGCAAAGGCTGAGAGTGTTTGCAAATTAGTTAATTGGCTTAATCCACATGGCATATAGCTCAAACGACCACATTCATATAGGTCAAGATGCCTGAGGTTGACTAGCATTCTAATATCTCTTGGCAATTCTCTTAGACTTGCACAATGTGATAGATTTAATGTCTGCAAATTTTGCAACCTGGTTATGGCATTAGGTAGGTTCTTGATAACATAGTTCTCAGAAAGATCCAAGTATCTTAAATGCCTTAACTCACCAATGTAGCTTGGCACAAATTTAAGCCATCTATTACTCAAATCCAAGGAGCGCAAGGACTTGAAATTTGTAAAAATCATTTTGCAATCAACCATACTAGCAAATTCATAGGGATTAAGAAATGTTCGTAACCCACTTACTTTGTACAATGAAGTTGGTACTTCTTCACTAATTGATACATGACGGATTTTCTTATCAACATTTCTCTTCTTATCACTTAATACAATGATTTGTGCTCCTGCAACTTCTATAGCAAGATCATGCATGAGATCATGCATTTTACAACTTATATTATCAAACTCATCTATCTCAACTTCTTGGAAGAATGATCCCCATAGTAAATCCATAAAATATTCATGACCAATATCTTCCAAGCATTGATTCTCTTCTATTGACTTAATAAACCCTTGAGCCATCCAAAGTTTAACAAGTAATGATTTATCAAGTTTGTAATCCTTTGGAAATATACAACAATAAGTAAAACATTGCTTCAAATGTGAAGGAAGATGATCATAACTTAATCTTAAAGTTGGCAAGATATCATTTTCCTTTTGAGAGATCTTTGAAAGTTCATTGTTAATAAATGATTCCCACTCTGTTTCAGGATTTTTGAAATATAGCATTGCTCCTATTGTCTTCACTGCAAGAGGGACACCTGTACACTTTTCTAAGATTTTTCTTCCCATTTCAACAATAGTTGGATTCTCTGACTGTTGTATATTCTTAAAGGCCACTTTCTTAAATAAAAGCCAAGACGATTGTTCATCCAAACACCTTAAAACATATGGTTTCATTCTACTAGTAATCTCTGCAACCTTTTCACTACGTGTAGTTACTAGTATTCGGCTACCCTTTGCACCATCTATCAATAGTTCTTTTAAGCTAGACCATAAATGTGGATCTGTGTTCCAGACATCATCTAATACAAGTAAGTACTTCTTTCCATTGATTGTTTGTTGAAGATTACTTACAAGTAAATCCATGTTATTAAACTCTGGTTTTTTCTTTGTTGCAGATTCTAAAATATTCTCAATAATCTCTTTAACAACAAAGATATCATATACGCAAATCCAAATTTTCAGCTCAAATGATTCTTCAATTTTTTTATCATTAAATATGAGTTGAGCAAGTGTAGTTTTTCCTAACCCGCCAAGACCAACAATTGGAATGACAGAAACATTCTCTTCAACATCAGAGTCCATAAGAAGTCTTATAATAGCCTCTTTGTCATCCCCTCGTCCAATAACATTTTCGGCATGTACAAAAGAATGAGTGTTATCTCTCTCCCTATCCCTATCAACACGTGTCTCTTCACGACGCGCTTCCAGGTGAAATCTCTTGATCGCTGCAGTGGCATCTAATCTCTCTCTAATCACCTTAATCTTATGACCAATTTTAAAGCCATAACCTAGTTGCTTTGGTTTGGAAAAGAACATGCGTACCTTTCCCTTTTTATCCTTCATTACCTCTCCCCGAAGAGCTTCAGTGGAAATGTCATCCAGCAGGTCATCCGCATCATAAAGGATATCCTCCAGCATTCCAAGCCAATGTTTAACGGCAGGATCCGCATGCTGTTTCTTCTCTGCATCGAGAATCACAAGTTCGATTGTCGAAACTGCATTCCTCAGCTTTTCAAGCTCATCTCCTATACCCCAGAGCAATTCGAGCTCACCTATAGCCAGTGAACCCAAACTTTCAAGAAGTCCCTTAGCAATGGCGAAGAGAACTTTTTCTGCCATGTCTTGATGGTGAATGAAAGAAGGCTAAGATGCGTTCTTGCAACAGTGAAAGGCTGGAACGAAGAAAGGTTTGCTGTGAAAAAGATAGAATCATGTGTATACTTTATTTATAAGACCTTGGTTTCTGCATGATCACGTTCTATCGACCAATGGAAACCAAAGTTGGGGACCACAGACTAGAAAACTATTGCCTCTTGTGTTCTTTTATAGCCACACATGATGGATGGTCGAAAATCATCAAAAAGAAAAAGGCACAAGAAAGCCTATTTATCTAATAGATTTCAATTGTTTGCTTTAATCTCAAATTAGACTAAAAATATAAATTATAGATAAATTAGTCAAATTTCTGCTAACATTCTAAGGGAATTTCAAATTACATTTTCTCTTTTATTTTAAAAATTAAAATCTGAAGTTTAAAAAATAAATTAAATCTTTCTGTTAATATATGTTGTTTAATATTGACAGAGTCAAAACAATAATCAATATTACTTTACAAATAAAATATTATAATTATTCCTTTAGTTAGCCTCTATTGAACCCATTAAGAACTATATAACCTCTAAAATCTTCCAATTTAGATTTTTGATAGATGTTTATATTTGTGGAGGATAATTTCCAGATTACATTAAAGCACAAGACATACTTCTGAAAAAAAGAAAAGAAAAGAAAAGAGAAAGTAAGATATACTTAAGATAGTCATGAACAAGCAACATCTAAATAATCGATAGAGTATATAATGTATCTCAACAAAAATGATATAGATGCATAGAACATAAAACAAAAGAGGGTCTTCAATTTTAGCCACCCCTCTTGTTTTGTTATCACCAAGCCCTTTTCACATATTCTCCAAAGGAGACAAATATTAAAGATCCACTACTTTTAACGACCAATTATGATGATTTTGGGCACCAATTAAATAAGCTTATCAAGTATTAAGAAGTTTATTATCTAATTTAAAAATTAATTTTTAAGGTGATAAAATCCATTATCTTATAAGCATAATTTTTAATAACTTATTTGCCAACGTGGTACTCATTAACCACATTTTAGAGGAAAAATGTGCACCGATGAATATATCCTGCAAGAAAAGTATTAGATGCAGATACCATTACTTTCGTGTGCCAAAGTTATTCCCTCCTTGGCTTTCGCAATATTTCCAAACCTTTACTCCAATGTTCGAATACGTGTAAAGCACGCTGAAGCCATCCACGGTGGTGTTGGGTGTCGGCATCTTTCTTTTAAACTTTTCTGGACTTCTAATCTTTTGAACTTTGTTCTTACTAAAAGACGGAGGCTAAGATTCTATAGATGGACCCGTCATCGGATTCGATAAGCCGAATTGGAGTTCAAAACGGTTTTATGATTGTCCGAAGTTAGAAATCCTTTTTGTAATAGAAAACGTCTATACTAGAAATGATGCCTGTAACCCATATTAACTAAAAAAGGCTCATTAAGAAATGATATGATAACATAATTTTATAAAAATAGAATCTTTTTTTTTTCTAAATATGCATTTAAGTAGGAATAGTTTGCTGATAATAATAATAAGGGACGATGATTTTCTATAGTATCGGTAAGCCTGAAAAGCTTGACAGTCTAAAACTTAACCTTCTAAGCATCAAAGAACTAGTATTAATTTTTGCTATCAGGAAAACGTCGCCTGAGAGATTCAGATTATCTCGGCGAAACCACGTTACTTATAAGGCCCAAGCGATCCTTTATATTCTTGACTTCTCATACTTTTCTCCCATGTTCAGTTTTCCCTGCTTCTGCAAATGATCTGCCACCATTCACTCTAGAGGAGGAGAAACAAGGCCGGTCTTCCAACTTAGCCCCGGAAGGATATTATTGATGCCAAGCTTCATGCGTAATGCATAAACACGCAAGTGGCGCTGTTTTTAGAGACAATTCTTTGGAACTCGTATTGAAAATTTGGATATAGATAATGGTTTATTACAAATTACGTCAGCTGAACAACCTCAAGGAACAAAGAAAACATGCTCACTGAATGCACGGTCTGCCGGCGAAAATTCCCATCGAATGAACGGTCAGCATTAGATGCTGATAACATGAATTCCCTGTGCTCAAAGTTATTCCCACCTCTTTATTTTCCCAAACCATTATTCGCATCCCACAAAACTGGAATCATGGAATCCTGAGAGTGGTGAAGGAGATGTTGGAAATCCAATGATTTTGGTGGATGATATTCAAGCATGGACATCAGAGTTGTAGATGCAGAGGATCTGCCGCTTCTGAATTACAAAACGCCAACAAGACAAGATACAGCAGAAAGCCATTGGAAAAAGCAACATTTACTAGCAGTTAAAGGCTAGAATGAAGAAAGGTCTAAGAAACCAAAAACATCTAAGGAAACCGAGATCGCAGACAGAAACTGAAAAAAGCTCTCTTCTCTCAAACTTGATTAAACTCGATTAAGAAAAAATCAACCTATTTGGTTATACAAATAGGTTAATTACGCGACTGTGAATCGCGTCGCGTCCTTGGGCTGGGTTAGACAGGCCCAAACCCGGCACCCAATTAAAAAGGAATGTGAGGCCGTATAATGGCCTAACCTAATATAAACTCAACATCCTTCTTCAAGCTGGTGATTTGTACAAATCAAATACACTAAGCTTGCGAAGAAGATAATTATGTTGTTGACTACATAAAGCCTTAGTTAATAAATCTGCCGGTTGCTCATGAGTGCGAATACTACGTATCTGAATCAAACCCCATTGTTGCTTCTCGCGAATGAAATGGCAGTCAATCTCAATGTGTTTGGTGCATTCATGAAAGATAGGATTGGTGGCAATGTGAATAGCAGCTCCATTGTTACAATATAAAGAGATAGCACAAATAACCAAACAATCTCGCAAATGGCAGTTGCCATAGCACGAAATTCAACCTCAGATGAAGATCAAGAAACTATGGCTTGTTTCTTGCTTTAAATTTGCCAGTATGAATGATGAACTCGGAACGAAATACACATAAATTCGAGGATTTACCATAGTAAAGCCAAGTGAGTGTCATCATCATAAATGATTCTTCCCTTGAAATCTCGTTTGATTTTACATCACCCTGAGAAAACAATCAAGGAAAATAAAAACCATCTGAGTCAAGAAGAAAGCAAACTACCATTTCAGTACAAGTGCTGCTACACAAGTCATACACATAAACTAAAACTAAAATCTTCTATACAGAATCATTCTCAGCTTTGCAACAATGACTACATATTTAAGCCGAACCTCCAAATGATCAAGGATTTCAGAACCAAACGGGTACCAAAGCCAATGACATAATACAGGTTCAAAATATGTACACCGGTTCAGGGTACATGACATATTTCCGATGGAAGTTAGATTAGAAGTGGTTATCTAGATGTTTCAGTAACTCCATTTAATTACAGATCTCGCATGAAGATCACATAATGATGTACAGTGAACTACATGGCAAGGCAATAATGAATGTGCCACTTTTTTAAAAGAGTGGTTAGATTAGAAGAATCTGGAGAGCTAAACACTCAAATAGATCAAAGTTTCCCAAGGAATTAAAAATTGATGGCACCATCCCCTCAATTACGCTAAGAGCACTTGAACACACCCGATACTTGCCAACGCCACCAGTAAGTGTTAGGATACACTCATGAAGCACTTTGAGGTAAAAAGTTAAAATCTAATGAGATCTAAGGAATTGAACTTCAAACTCTGTTCACAATGGAAAACCACCTGGATAATCAAGCTGTGTTTGACTCATATTAAGAGTTTATGCATGTTTGACTTAAGATCCAGTGAAACGGATGATAATTGTATCCCCAGAATTTTACCCCTTATATAACTTAAATTAAAGACGCAGCCCTCCCTCTGCAGAAGTTGGCTAAATGACACTAAGAAATCGGCGCGCCTGTGTGAATGCAATGTGGTTTGATCCCCACAATAGCAACTGACAACAAATAGGACTAGAAGGGAGCTAGAACTGATGCTCAATGATCATCCCTCTACCACAAAGAATGTAGTTTTTGCCCACCTCCAAGGAAATGCTAAGTTTGTGCAAATAACCAGTTCTCCCGCAACCAAAAGGAGACAAATATTTAGAGAGAAAATTAAACAAGCTTAACAGCCTTCTTAGCTTAGTTGCTTTGGTTTGGACCTACGCAGCAATTTCCTGTCTCTCGATCCTGGAATCAAGTATAGCGCCCTTAGGCACAACCATGTGCAGCATCATTTATTATTAACTACTTTTTCCAGATTCATGGATATCACGACAACACTAAGAAGTAAGGCAATTTGGCCGTTTTCCTCCAAACTTCAACAAGAAAAACATGTGCCTTGAAGATGTAATTTAACTTACAAAGTATTCTTTCTGGTACGCTGCATTGAATCCTTTTTCCAAGAGAAGCATTCTTTTCTTGATAAATTCAACCTGTCTTCTTTGCATATCTCCAAAGTCATATAATATTGAAGGGTCTTGATATACCCGTGCTCGGTCTCAAGCATCAGTTGTTACTGGCGCAGCATCAGTTGCAATATTGTTTGCACCACCATTTTCTCTTAACCAAATGGCAGGTGCATCTGCATTAGCTACATGTTGACCGTTTTGAGATTGAGCAGCATCCGACTCTGGGATAAGAAGATTAATGGGAGACTTAACTTGACAGATACCTTTAGAATCTTCAGCTCATTCTCTTCAACAATAGCTTGTCATCTTCCCTAACCATGCCTTTCATGTAAGCATAAGGTGTGGATTAGTAAATAATAACTAAATAAACAAAGACCTTTCTGAATTGAGAATCGTCAGACAACTAAACTGTTGATCTCTTAACCAGATCACCAACCACACAAACAAAGAGGAAAAATCATAAACTCAGAAACTTGTGTCGCATGTGCTTATATGTGCATCTCTATATGCATTTGTGTATCAAACACAAACTTTGAAGCAATGCCTAATCACCTTTAATCTAATGACATCAGCCAAATGTAACGAGGTGGATTTGGCCATTTGGTTTCTAACATAGAGAATTTACTGGGTTCAAAAGTCTATCTTATTCGTTCACTGCAGGTAGAATTTAGACCAAAACAAATACAACTAAAAGCCCGAAACTGCCCCTCTCTCAACGGATAAGGCCACGGACGGTTATACAGTAACAAATTTTACTCTAACAACCCAACATCTAACAAATGAGAATCTGCAAGAAGCCTCTAGAAGCTCTGCAACTCTAACGCCCCCCACTGTTCACCTACCCGCATGACACATTCTGACGTGGCCACAGTTAGCCACGTTACACAAAGTCCACTTATATCTCACAGTATCACGTAAGCAAATTGGTTTAAAATCATGCACAGGCATGGTATACGTGCAATACTGCTTTTTTCCATGTGATAGCCACCCTTTTAGGCTAATACAAGTCTAAATCATAATGAAGTTTTGCTATTCTTGAGCAACTGATTTTGAATTTATTTTCAATAGCTTAAGGTGAGTACATTATACAAAAAAAAAAGTGTGAAACATGGTTTAAATTTTATTCAACAACTTCCAGGACTAAAAGCACAATTTTTATAGGAAAAAACAACTCATACAATAGAATTGGCTTTGTTAAGTAGAAAATAGAAGCCATTTGCCGCAAAAAATTATTCGCAGCAGTTGAAGCACAAATATGCCACTCCATTAAAAGATTAACCTATTTAGCATACAAATATAACCCAATCGTAAGGAAAGTCAAGCTGCTAATAACAAATTTAGCCTTTTATATTGGCAACCATATTCTCTTCAAATGGAACTTGGAGTATTATCATTACCGATTATTGCACAATGAGTAAACAGTTAGATAGATATGTAGAAAAATATACTAACCTACCCATATCAAATATAAATCATAGTAGTGTTTTATATCTTCATGGAGATGCAAGTGCTTCTTATCATTCACTCAAGGATATAATCAGAATAACATAAAGATGAAAAAAAACTTGCAATAACCATGCAGATAAATTTTCTAGCATTTATAATAATATCATAAACATACTTCAGAACAGCACGCAGTAACAATAATTGATGAAACTTCACCTATCATTACAATCAAAAGGATGAAAAATGAAACATTATTTGAGAGATAAACTTCACCAATCTTAATATCTATGTTGTACATAAAAGACAAAAGACAAATAGTAAATTGAATTGAATGTTTCCAAATCCCAACATGATATACATCATCCTTTTGCTTGCCAGATGCACTAGACTCATACACGCTCACAGCATGTACATCTTCACTTCATCTAGATCTTGTCAATGCCTGAGTTACATCACTAACAACCTACAGTCCCTCAAGAAGAATCAATCCATGATAACAATATGCTAAACTACTTGGGCTCCTCTTAGCCATCAATTAACAATACCCTTATTTCTACATTCCGATTCCTAATAAAACTACTTTTTCGTCCTTTCCATCTTAGCCTTTTCTACCGAAATAAAAATCCATGAATTTAAAGTCATCCTGTACATTTTAGCTTAGAAACAAAACCAAAAATATACCTAACAGATCTCCCTGAATACCCCCTACTATGATCATACAAAAGCTAGGACAAAGAAACAAAGAATCAGTAACAAGCAATAAGACAGGCCTATAGCAAGCTGAATTTCAGTTGTTTTGTTTTTCTTGCTATTCTTATAAAGACATATTAATTGATCTGCTTAAACTTTAACTGTTTGATCAGTTGCTTTCCCTTAGAGGTTCAGAACCTGTTACCATATCCATAATCTCTATTTCTTGCTTGGAAGCTGGGCTTTGATCAGAGATGGACAAATGGGGAGCTGGTAATTGAAACATCAACTTGGGATTCAGTTAGTAATTGTCGTCCTATACTTCATCAAGTTCAAGGTAGGAGGCTTTGTCAGACCAAGGAGAATGCAGTTATGTGTTCATAAACTATTTCCAATGGAAGGAGGCTCCTTCATCAAAAGCTGACACTGATTGGTTCTCAAAGGATGTTGCAACAGATTCCATGAGATTTAACCACACAACTTTGGACATCTGCAAGCAATATCAAATAGACAATGAAAATGCCAATTAACATTAGGACTTTACCTTATTGTAGAGTGGAGTAAGTTCCAACCGTTTTGAGCTGTCATCACAAAATGCAACAATATTAAGTAGAGGCTCAATATTAGTCACCATCAATAGATTAAGCAGCACCCTATAATATAAAAAACCACACGTCTTATGGTGATACAGTGCTAACCGATCAAGATATCAACTCATCTGCAATGGTTTGCTATTAAATTTTGTGTCCACCAACGTCAATTTAAAACCAAAAAAAAAAAAATCCCTTGTAATTCCCTCCTTCCACAAAAATTGAATGAGATTTCCCTTTTAAAAATGACACCCAATCCTTCCTTTCAACATATACATTGCAACAAATAATTGAACTTGTTATGCTTTCACTTATCTAAAATTACAATGATTTTAAACAATAAAGCCAATACACACACATAAGAAGCTAAGGCTGTATAAATGTATTTAATATATACAAAATCTTGTTCCATTTTCTCTAACAATAGGTCCCATCCCCGCCTATTAATAGATCAACTTCTTCACGCTTTGCTCCCCTGCCATGAAACATCTCCAACTCCCCGTTCTATTATTGCAAGAACTTTGGCGCCTTCATTTCTTTCCCCAAAGCAAATTAAGGATTGCAAGTTAATAATCAAATGGGTTTCACATGCATCATGCTAGATGACGTGTTGTAGAAATGAGAAATGACAGATAATAATAAGAACGGAGGCTTACTAAGCAACATTAACTCTCACACGCCATCTTTTCATGTTTACTCCGAATGATAGTACAGCAAAACCGTTATCTACAACAATAGTTATCGAACTTTTCTACTCAGAAACAAAGGTTGAAGTTCAAACCAAAATCCAAAGTACGATAAAATCCAATCAAGAGAAAATAATTTGGATACCAATTTCCATTTTAACCAATCCTGGTGAAGAGCCGGATAGGGTGGGTAGGCGAGACTCCGTCCTGGGACCGCTTCAACTTGCAATCATTTTTAAGCTAATAGCAGCACGAACCTTGAAGAATGTAACACAAGTTTTCCATTGCTAAGTGAGGTTGAGGGAACTAAATATAAACTCTTTCTTATGTTTCTCCTTGTAAGTTTGAATAGCCTCCAAGGAATGCCTTCCCTTTGTGCTTCAACTAGTTCTGCTGACCAAGAAGGTGAGAGAAAAATTAAAAAGGTGAAGAATGGGTCTACTATTAGTTTTTATAGAAGAAAAGATTATTTGATGAGCATTATTACCTGAATTATGGAAGATGCATGAGTGTTACAAAAAAAATTTCTTTCAGGCAGGCTATTGCGAGTTTCTCATTGCCAGGTGAAACTTAGGAAAATGAAGGTTACTTGTTCCTCCTTCAATTTTGGATAACCTCCGAGGATTACCTTCTCACCTTCTCCTCGTCGTTAAAATCCTTTTGCATCTTAATCTGAAATTCAATAAATGGGAAATAAGGAGAGGGAAAATGGAAGGTGAAGAATTAGGGCACTTAAAATCTATAAAAGATTGAAATAATGAAATAAGTAGTATCACCTGGATAATAGGAGTATAGGGCTTCCCGTCCAACTTTTACAGTTTGGATAGTAGCAATCTTGGGCCAATCCTCACCTTTCTCTCTTTCACATCTTTCCTCTAAGATAGGAGACCCCGAAATTTCCAATGATTGCAAAGAGGTTGTATAATTAGGGAACCATTCTGGTATAGCAATCAAGCATTCGCAACCTTTAATTACGAAGGTTTGGAGACTGGTGGCATGTTGAAGCCACGATGGGAGAGACAACAACTTCGAAAGTCTATAAAACTCCAAAAATATGAGAATCTTAAAGCATGGCCCTTGCACCCAATCCTCATCGTTGGCTAGCTCAAGCTCAGAGCAAAATTGAATTCGTAGCTTCTTAAGAGATGTGAAATGTTGTATGCCTGACAAAGACTTCAAATTATGGCAACTCACTATTTCCAATTTCTCGAGAGAAACGACGTTTTGCAACGCTTCGACTTGCAAATTTCCTAGTTCCCAAACTTCACTAAGCTTGATTTTCTTCAGTTTTGAGAAATAAGTGGAAGAAGAAGCAGCAAACGTTGAAGATGCTATTGTTGTTGATGCATTCATCGTTCGCAATTGATGTAGTACCTTCAAGCTGGAGCCATGTAAATACAACTCTTCAAGATGTGGGAACATTGGCATGAAGGACAAGCGAGGGCAATTCCAGATGGATAATTTTGAAAGACGAGGAAATGAAGGGAGTAAAAGTTGCTTCGTCCCTGAATCATTTTCAACAGAATTATTGCCGTCATTGTTAACCTCCCTGCAAGAATTCCTCCTCCCCCAGAACCCCTCAAGAGAACGATTTTCGTAAAGCATGAGTTTCTCCAACGATGGGAAAAATGGCAATGGGGATGATGAAGAAGATAGGTGCTCATAATTGTCCCCACTATCCGGTATGTATTCAATCACTTTCAGCTGGCCAAGTTGAAGGACCTTGAGACAAGGTAGTCGACACAATGGCGATAAATATTGGATATTTGGACAATATAAAATAAACAAGGCTTGTGAGTGACCATAACCACCCCGACAATCTTTTTCAGATTTGGCTGCTGCTGCAATACATCCAATAACATTTCATCGCTAGTAATGTCCTTGTCATCATCATCACATTTCCATGATAATTCCAAAGTATGAAGGCGTGATTTTTGTTTTAAATTTGCAATCTCATATTCTGAGACGAAATCTTTCCCATGTCTCAAATTCTGAATCGATAACTCACCTCTTAGGCTATTCACCTCCTTTAATTCATTTAATCCAGCACTAGGCGAATCCTCCATAGGGCTTTTACCCCATAGCCCGCATCCTCGGCTAGTCAACTTTGAATTTAATACAACACCTCGCGAATTCAGTAGAAATGTTGATAGTGTCCGCAAATTAGTCAGTTGACCAACTCCAAGCGGCATATAACTCAAACGATAAGTTCCATCTAGGTAAAGATGCCTAAGGTTGACTAACAATTTAATATCTCTTGGCAATTCTTCTAGGTTCTCGCACCATGAGAGATTTAATGTCTGTAAATTTTGCAACCTAGTTAGAGCATTGGGTAGCTTCTTGATGTTAAGGTTATGAGAAAGATCCAAATATCTTAAATGTATTAACCCACCAATTGAGCATGGAATAGATTCAAGATAGTTGTGATTGAGATCCAAGGAGCGTAGGGACTTGAACCTTCTAAAAATTTCTTGGCAATCAACCCTAGGATGCCATTTCCAAGGACTAAGAATTGTTCGTATCCTACTTGCTTTATATGATGAACTCGCTTCTTTAATTGATATGTGACGGGTTTTTCCATCAATTAGTACATTCTCATCATCTAAAACAATAATAAGTGACTCTACCACTTGTGTAGCAAGATCATGCATGAGATCATGCATTTTACAACTTATTACATCACCAAATTCATCCATCTTAGGTTCTTGAAAGAATGATCCCCAAAGTAGTTCCATAAAATAGTCATGACCAATATCTTCTAAGCATTTATTTCTCCCCTCTAACTCAATAAACCCTTGAGCTATCCAAAGGTCAATTAATAATGATTTATCTATTTCGAAGTCCTTTGGAAACAAATTGCAATAAGTAAAACATTGTTTTAAATGAGAAGGAAGATGGTCATAACTCAACTTTAGAGTAGGTAATATATCCTCTTCTTTCTGACATATTTTTAAAAGTTCATCATTAATGAATGATGACCACTCAGTTTCAGGATCTTTGGATTTTAACAAGTATCCTATTGTTTTAATAGCAAGGGGGACACCTACACACTTTTTTAATACTTCATTTCCCATTTCAATTATCCTTGGATTCTCGGCTTCTTGTGTACTTTCAAAAGCTACTTGCTTCAATAAATACCATGACGATTGTTCATCCAAACCTTGTAAGAAATAAGATTTATTTTCACTAGTAAGTTTTGCAACCTCTTTATTGCGTGTGGTTACTAGTATTCTACTACCTTTTGCACCATCCATCAATATCTCTATCAACTTGGACCATTTGTTTGGGTCATTGTTCCAAACATCATCTAACACAAGTAAATATTTTCTTCCATTAATTAATTGCTGAAGACTGCTTACAAGTAGATCAATTTCATTTGTTTTTGGTGCTTCTTTTGTAATAGACTCTAAAATCTTTCTAACAAGTTTTTTAACGTCAAAGTCATGGGATACACAAACCCATATTTTTGAGTCAAATAATTCTCCGATTTCCTTATATATGAGTTGAGCAAGTGTCGTCTTTCCCATCCCACCGAGACCAACAATTGAAATAACTTGAACACTATCTTCGATGTTGGGGTCCATCAAAAGTCTTTTAACAGCCTCCTTGTCATTCTCTCGACCAGTAACTTTTTCGACACGTACAAGAGAGTAAGTATTATCTCGCTCTCTATTCCCGACGACACGTGCGTCTACAAGAACCTCTTTTAAGTGAAGTTCCTCGTTTTCCTTAGCAGCATCTAATTTCTCTCTAATCGCCTTGATGTTACGACCAATTTTAAAACGATAGACAAGCGGGTTTGATTTGGAAAAGAACTTGCGTACCGTTTTGGCCATCGTATCCTTCATTATTTGTTGACGGCGAGCTTCAGTGGAAACATCATCCAGCAGGTCATCTGCATCATAAAGGATATCCTCCAGTTCTTCAAGCCAACGTTTAACCGCAAGATCCCCATGTTGTTTCTTCTCCGCATCAGCAAGCACATTTTGGATGGTTGAAACCGTCTTCTTCAGCTTCTTGAGCTCATTTCCAACAGTCAGGAACCGTCCGATCTCTTCATTAGCCAATGAGCCCAAACTTCCAGCAATGCCCCCAGCGATGGAGAAGAGAACTTTTTCTGCCATGTTTGATGGTGAGTGAAAGAATGCTAAGATGCGTTCTTGGATGACTGAAAGGCTAGAATGAAAAAAGGTTTGCAGGGAAAACATCGAAACGTGAGTATCCTTTATTTATAGGACCCCGAGTTTGCGTTAACTTTGAAAAAGGATTATGAAATCATTAACTCAAAAAGCATGGAACCTATCTATGTTCACATTGGTGAGTAGCTTGAAGGGACCCAGTTGCAAACAACTAGCCGTATCTTAATATCAATTACAGTGGATGCACGCCAGGCCACCGTCAATGCATCGAAAGGTATCGAGATTCTCCAGCAGAGAGCTGTGCAAGCACATGGCTTCCCAAGTCTGTCTTTTCTCGAGCAATTTTTTGGTTTAACACGTGATCACGCTCAGTCGACGGACGGGACCAGAATCGAAATTTCACTTAATTAATTACCAAAAGTAGAGGACAATGGCCTACGCTCTTGTCTTCTTTCATAGTACGTCTGAGCGAGAAACACACTGTTACGTGCACAAAGGTTAGGACACGTAACTGGGTTCCTTAAAAGCGAATTAGCACTCATTTGGAACGGATTATAGTAACTTTGGATAAAATGGAGACTGGTTGAAAGGATGCGGAAACTCTGTTTTCAGAAGGGAAAACACACTGGTTCTTTAGATTTCAAAAGCTCCCTTCGTGAAGCTCTTTATATGAGCTTCCTATCTTACTGACACACCATGCGTCCCTTACCCTCTTAGCTACTTACAGACGCAACCTCCCTTCCCATATTGTTAGCCTGACAAGGTTCCTACGACAAAACAGAAACATAAATGAGCACTCAATCCCACTCCTGAGACGTCTCCTCTGACACACGCACGTAACACACACAAAAAAACAAAAACAAAAAAAAAAAGAGTCCTAGCTCATTGGGACCTGCAGTGTTGAGAATGGTGAGATAGACCACGAAAGCAATATCCGGCAAGACCGGCGAGCCCTCTGCATCCCCGGTGGACCCACAACTATAAGCCTTTTCCTCTTCTTCTTCCTCTGTAAAGCATTCTGCGGGAGGTGTTAGGTGTCACGGATTTGGTTTGCTTTCAAACATCTTTGAATTTGGGTTCATGCATTGTAAGTTCTGATTTGACACCTTTTGAGAAGGTGATGGAAAATAAAATTGTCTTTTTGATTCCGCTTATTCTTCTTTATATAACAATTTTAGTTTGATTATGAGAAGATCCAATTCAACGGTGAAAATTTGCAGTGGTTCGATTTGTTTATGAAAATAGAACAAATAGTTTGATAAGTTAAAGAACTTGCTTCATTAAAAGAAAAATTTTGTAACATATTTAAATCGCTTCCCAATTGCAGGAATCATAATAATATGAGATTGATTTTAAATACAGTAAGAATAAGATTTATCAGAAGAAGATATGAAAAATGTTACACAAGATTGTCTAATTAATAAACTCATTTAGTATTCCGAATAGTATATTTTAAATTTGATAAAGATATAAATATACAAGAACTAGAAGAGATTAGTTATCATAACGTGGTCAATTAGTTTTATGGATTTTTAGGTTTCATGTTTTATCGAATAAAATTACACAAAAGCATAAACAATATATAAGTTACTTAAATTTCTTGTAAAATTTAAAAGAGGACTTTTAATTGTCCTCTTTTGCAGGATGTCTGGTTGACAACCCGAAAAAGAAGGAATATAAAGTCCTAAACTCTATCAGGGACTGCAGAGTGTTGAGAATGGTGAGATAGACCAAGAAACCAAGAACCAACCAAGAACGGCGAGTCCTCTGCATCATCATTGAACCGCTGTTGAAGATTTCTTTCTTTTCTTGCCACGAAATTAAACACAAATTTAGAAGAGAAGAATGTGTTAGCCACAACAGTTAACTGGCAATAACACAACTAAGTCCACCTCCACTGTTTTTTTGAAGAAAAAGTCTTACGTAAAGATATCACTTTTAAATAATATTTAATATAAAAACTATTCTCCAAATTATAAGCTAGTTTTTAGGTTAAATTTTGGACATATTTCTAATATAATTTTAGAGCCTAATTTGATATATTGTAACTCATGTTCAATTTTGAATTATTAAAGTATGCTTAGTGTATAAGTAGAATTTATCTCATCTCATTTAACTTTAAATCTAAGGTGTACTCATTATGTGAGAGAATTTTGAAGACAAAAATTCTATATTAAAAGCAACTAAGGGTAACAACATCACGAAGAACTATTCAGAGTTGAAAGAGAGTAAAGAAAATATTGAATAGATAAGACTAATATAAAAAGGAGAAATGCCTTAACAAAGCTTTATTTGTTAGATCATTATGAAAGATAAACTAATCACAACAAATCGAATAGTTATCTAGAACAACTTAGTGGATCAATGGTGTAACTTATGTCAACAACAATAAGAATCAAATAAATATTTATTCTTTAATTGTAGGTTCATTAATTATACATGGAAGGCAATGCCAACTATGGACAAACTATCTTGAAAAATTAACTAGTGGAGTGAAAAAGTGAATTGAATGATCAAGGTTGTAAAAAACAAAAGCTTTACAACAACATTGCTAGACATATTATTTAAAGCTACAATTTTCACTTTTAAAATGAAAGAATAAAAGAAGATTCAACACTCAAAACTAAAAAAGCACAATCGTTATTGTGAAAATCAAGAAAAATGTAAGAGACAAAATTTCATCAATTAGGAATATAAGCTTATAAATTGTAATAAGTATTTGCAATAGTTTTAAAGTTCTTGAAATGCCATTTTTGAACCTAGGTAATAAATGATTGATTGAACAATTTTATACCACAAACCTTAAGATATATATAAATACATGACACTTCATGAAAAAAAAAATGATCCTTAGACAATATTTAAATATAAAAAGTATCTTTATAATTCATGAGTTAACTTTGAAGTTAAACCTTTGAACCATCTAATTACCATGTTTCAAGTTTATATTGAAAAATACCATACAATTAATTTTCTAACATAATAACAATGATAAATTAAAATGACATCAATTAAGAAAAATAACTTATACTTTGTCCTTTGTACCTATTCTTATTACATCTAACATTGTTAGTTTTATAAAACTTGTCGAGTACCACCCCTATTTCTTGAAAGAAAAAAAACAACTCAGAGAAACCACAAATCAAACAAGTTTATTCCTCATGTTAGTAAACGGACACGGGCATAAAATTGCAAAAAACACAAAAGGCAAGATTTAGGTAGTTAGGACAACAGCCCCATACTCATAGTCAATAACAACTCCAATTTCTATCTGTTTCACAGTTTTTCATCAACTTATAAAAAAGAAACTTATTTTTTACATAGAAAATATACCAAACTAATATATTAACAAAATAGGACATATAACGGATTTTAATGCGTTACTCGTTTCAAATGTCAAAAAAAAAAAATACTAGATCTAATCTACCAATAAATAGATGGTTCACATAAAAGCTGAAATTTAACATGATATCAATTGTCTTCTTTTCTTAATTTTAAGATGGAAATATATTATCAAACATCCAGGTTAACATATTTAAAATGGAATTCTTCATCAGATTTCAAACGGAGCTCAAAGGATCGAAAGACTCCAGAATAGAGCTGTGAAAGTTTGTCTTCTTTTGTTTAGCTTTTCTAGAACGAAGTATTTTTTAGTTAGATGAATCATAACAATATGGGATTTGTTTAAAAGTACTGTAATCCTACCCACAATACATGGAGATCGAGCCAACGGATAGGGTTCAAATCACAAACTGCCGCAATCAATGGATCGACAGGAATCGAGAGACTCAAGCAGAGAGCTGTGACAGCATGGTCAGCTTTGGTGGCCACGAGTCTCTGTCTTCTTTTGTTTATATTTTCTAGACCTTGCTATTAAATTGCCATGGTTCAAGGCCTTCTGGCTAACACGTGATAACGTTCATCGGCAAAAGGAATCAAAGGCTGGAAACTCAAATTTTTTAACAAAAAGATTCTTGAAAGCATTACCAGCCCCGCTGCTCCAGTCCGGGCTTCTTTGTTTTAGCTTTTCTAGATTTTGAGTTTCTTCTAGTTTACTATCAATTTGTTCATGCATCTAGCTTTGGTCTTATGGATACCACGTGAAAACGTTCAGTAGCGGAATCCAAAGTTGAAAGTTCACTAATTAATTGCGCACCTCCATGGCCTTTCGTCTTGTCCTCTTTTACAGGATACATGGTCGACAACCAGTGTTTGACTTGTCCTGAGAAGTATATCGGGAAGGTTCTTTTTCTGGCAATCGGTGGACGAGGAACAGATGAAGGGTTACTCACCAGGATTCTAACTAGGAGGGCTGAGGCTGATATAAAGCTTATGATGGGAAAAAATGTATAGAGTTTCTCACTTTTATTAAACCTCTAAGAAAATAATAAAATATCAATAATATATTTTGAATCACAAGTAAAAAATGCAAACACCATAATCAACATAAGAAAAATTTTTATATGTAAAAATCTCTCAGTGTGAATGATAAAAATCATAGAGCTGATCATAAAATCTACCCAAATCTCTGCCATACAAATCTTTAAGTTTACAACCCAATCAATTACTAATCAATTACCACAAAGTAAAGGACGTGGCGTTTGGTCTTGTCTTTTCTCATATCACGTAGGGTCTTCAACCAGAAAAAAGAAGGAAAAAAACAAGTCTAACCTTATTGGGAGTTGCAGAGTGTTGAGAATGATGAGATATAAAAAGAAAGTAACATCTACCAAGACCCGCGAGCCCTCTACACAAGATTGTCTGACTACTAAACTTATTTGGTAATCTGAATGCTAAATTTTAGATTTGATAATGATAAAAATATAGGAAAAAAAAATAAGATTAATTTCCATTGCCTAGTCTATTAGTTTAAAGAATTTCTGGGATTCATGTTGTAGGAATAAAATTGCAAAAAGGTAAAGAGTGGATAAATTACTCAAATTCCTCATAAAGGTAACTATTTTTGAAGTTTCCATCGTGTAGCTAGATTCAATACTAAAAATAATATCTTCATTTTACATCAAGGCATGAGGGTATAAGTTGGAAAACACTTCAATCTTTTCTTTATTTATAATATTCTTTAGGATAACACTTAAATCTTTTCCATTTTTTCTATAGTATTATGCATCAACGCATCAAAATATATTTTGGATAACATGAATGGACTATCCTAAATAATTGAATAATAGAAAAATAAAATGAGTTATATGATTGGAGCTAAAAAAAGTAAAAGTTTTACAACAATCTTATTAAGCATATCCTTACAATTTACCAACTTTGAAACAAAGACAAAAAAAATAGTACATTGTCAAAGCCTAAAAATCACTATTATTGTTGCCAATACCAAAAAAGATGCATGGGACAGAATCTCATCAAATAAAGTGTATGGTGTATCAATTTTAATAAATATTTGATAGAGTTTTAAAACTTCTCATTTGAAAGTAGGTGATGGATGATTGGTTAAACTATTTAATACTATAAATTGAGAATATGAGGTCATCAATTCAACATCATAGGACCTTGCTGTGCCCACTTTGATTACCTTGAAATACAAATATTAAATCATGGACTAGAAATCATAGGACCTACCTGTGTTTAATTGGCGATGTAGCATGAGGGGACCCATTGCAAAGAATTAGCTAGAATCTTAATATAAAATTATAGTGGATGCCACGCTATGCCACACTTAATGCTCCGAAAATAATCGGGAGATGTAAAGCATGGTCAGTTATTGCAACCTCAAGTCTTCGTCTTCGTCTTCTTTTGTTCAGCTTTTTCTACACTTTCGAGCTATCTTTTGGCTCATCCTTATCGAGCTGACTCATCTAGCCTTTTTAAATTGGTTTGATGAAAGACCTTCCCAATCATGATCACGTTCAGTCGACCCACGGGTTCCAAAGTTGAAAGTTCACTAATTAAGTACCTGAAACCACCAAAAAGTAGGGCTTGATGGCCTTTAACCTTTTGTTCTTTTATGGTATGTATGGCCGACAACCACCAAAAAGAATGAAAAAAATAAAGGTGAGAAAGACCAAGAAAGCAAGATCCACCAAGACCAAGATTTCTTTCTTTTCTTGTCACGAGATTAAACACAACCCTAAAAGACAAGAATGTGGTAGGAAACAAGAACCCTCACAAAATCACAAATACACCAGCAATATCAACATCACAAGACACGAAATTTAATGATTCAACCACTTATCATAACATAGAGCCGATTGAGGACCTGCGCATCAACTCACGGTTTTCTCCTATTATTGAGGGCATATTGTGCAGGATCTGTAGTGTAAAATTACTAAGTTTATATTTGTATAGAATTCCTCATCAAATCTATCAATTAAACAAGCCCATTCTCGTAAATCAAGTACCAGCAGTTCTCTCATGAAAGTTGAACTAAAAAAAGAAATTTTATAAATTGCTAAAGTAATTTGTCGTCAGTCAATTTTTTTTTTCTTTTTGGGATAAAAATTATTATTAGAAAAAAATAAAAATTATTACTAGAATTGCCGAAGAAAGAAAGCAAATACAGAAATTTAAGTATTGATCAGCAAACTTAAAATATATGTTTTTAGGCATCCAACACAATCACTCCCGGCTCCAAGTTTTATGTGCTTCACAAGAGTACTCTAAGCTACTCTAGTGATAACTCTTTTAGTTTACGTCCGGGAAGTGAAAAGCAAAACGCTGCGTTCAGTGGATACGATGATCTGGGCGGTGAAGGCTGTCAGGAGGCGCAGTTCGCCTGCTGCTTCTTGTGGTTCTGATTTGGTTGGGGGATCCCTTGCAGTTTTCAATCGCTCAGTGGCGTCTCCGACACTAGTTAAACGTTGTAAAAAGCATGTTTATTTGGTGGTTCCTACTCTCGTATACTTGTGTGTTTTGTGTCTCTATATATCACCAATATTATTATAAGATTGTGAGCTAGTAGCAGCTTGAAACTAAGAGAAGTGATGTTGGGCTTCTTCAATTTAAAATCTAAAGTCAAGCAAGTTTATGGCTCGCTGGTTTTTAGCTTTCCAAAGCATAATTAAATATTGAATTGACGTGCTAAAGGCAAATATTTGTGGTGATTTGCTGATGTAAAAATATTGTATGTAAGGTTTAATCATTACTTTTGTGATAAATGATTGGGTAATGTGAACAATTTTTTGAAATCTATCACTATAAAGACTTAAAAAGTGAAAGTGCTTAAGTAATTGGTGAATGAGGATGATTTTTTGTAGACTTATAGAATGAGAATCTTTAGATTATTGACAAATGTGAATGATTTTCTAAGCTTTTTTTTTTTTTTTTTTTGAAGACTTACATCTTAGAATTTAAAGTAAGATTGGTTTTCAATATTTCAAAAGAAAAAGAAAGATATTGTTGATTAAAAAATAATAACTTTTTTTTAATAAATATGTGAGTTTATTCATCAAAAAATATGAGAATACAAAAGTTTAGAATATACTTTAGCATTATAATTTATCAAAGAGAAAATAGAGTTTGAAATTCTTCAATTATGTAACAAATATTCATTTGAGAAACAAATAACAATAATTTGTCAAAAGTTTAGGTCATTACACAAAGGATTTCAATCCAATCTCTCATAAAGTTTCCAAAAGCCAACAATACATCCAAGAAAAACATTAGGTTTAGATAACTATTTGATTTACATTATGCAATGTTTTTCTATTCAAAGAAAACTAAGATTCACCTAAGGGAAGGATTGGCTACTTCTAATTGTAAGGGTGGATCCAACATATTTCAAATGCAACACTCTTTAAACTCTTCTAAAATATGTTTGTATGATGTTTTTAGAGTTTTCGTGATTTTGAGTGTGTGGGATTTTTTTTCTCTATAACTAACTTAATATGACAATTATCTTATCCCCTTTCTCATTTTTTTTTATCTCTTTTAGCATTAATTAACTCTATCTTAACTATAAAAAGATCGAACTGCCTATTTCCTCAAAATAAGAGATTATGAATGGAAAAACAAGCAATAATCATAGAGAGAAATATTAGATAACTTAAATCTCTCAAGTAAATATTTTGTTGTGTCATAGTTAGAGGTTCTAAACTTGATTTTTTCTTAGATAAATTATAATATTATGTTATATTCTTAAAATTTTGTATTCTCTTATTTTTAAATGAATAAACTCATATATTTATCACAAAAAAGTATTAGAATGACTAATGATTTTTTAGGTTGAATGGATTGTAAAAAAAAAAATTTCACAATTTAGTGGTGTTAGCCTTGCTTGCAACATGTACTTTTTGGGCTCTGTTGTCTTCTAGTTATAGTTGCTACTTCAAACTCTAGCAAATTCATAATGTTTTAATATCAATCAGCATTGACTATAAGGCCTATGGCTACAACCAAATTTGCTACTAAACGTTTACCAGGTTATTTGTGTGTTAAGTCCTACCTTAAAACATATGCTTGACAAAGAAAGTCAAGCCCACTAATTCGAAGAATTCAAACAGTACTATTGTAGTTATTGAATTGTAGAGTATATTAAGTTTTTTGAAGTCTATCACTATGCAAACTAACAAAGTGAAAGTGTTTAGGTAGGTAGGAATCCTTGCAAACTTTTGAAATCTATCACGGGAAGGCTTTTAAAGTAAAAAAGCAATCCGATAATTATGGAATGTAAACAACTTTATGACTTAAATCATACAATTGAAAGCAAAAAAGGTAACAATATCTTAATATAATAATATTTTTTTTCTTCTTTCTCGGTTGTTAGGGAGTACCCACCAAAGCAATAAGAAAAGAAGAAATTCTGCTATGGCTTTTAAGTGAATCAAAATCCCGAAATAGTGGAAAATATTTCTCTTATGACTGAAGAGATTAAGTTATTTTGAACTACATAACATTTTTAATGTTATTCTTAGTTATTTGTATATGTTCTTTTAGTACCGATCACTTATCTCCCAACATATATTAAGACAAGGACTTCATGGCTATATTTCTTAATATGAAAGGACCTTTTTTTTCTGATCACCCTTTATCAATATGTATCAACTCAGTTATTTTACTGCACACAAAGTTTATCAATCAAACAACTCAAAAAGCCGTCAAAACCCAATATGCACACTTAAGAAAAAGATTACCTTTTGACCGTGACCTAATCTATGTTGTCACTTCTTTATCTAAAGGAAACTAACCGAAAATTTGACTGCTTTCAATTCCATGGCCAGTCTAGTATGTTTCACATGCAACTATCTTTGAATTTCTGTGTTCACGTTTCTTTTTCACTTTTTTATAAACACACTGATGTGAAAATTATCTGAGCGTTGATTCAATTGAGCCAAGACACCTTGAAGGTTGCTGAATGTGAATAGCATTTCGGGATAGAATTGACTTCTTTGCTTTCATCCTAACAACCTAATTTCATTTAATAATATGCCATTCCATAGCGTTTTTCCCACTCCCACGCTACGTGAAGCACCAGACCAAACCGGCGTACTTGTACGTTTTAATCTGCATGCATGATTTTATACGATGGCTTTCGTCTACTTCTCCCTGCTATCTTCACTGTTGTGGATATATGCTGCGTTGTCCCAGAAAAAAGCAAATGGGGCCTCAAATGTATGGGCTTCCCTTTGGTGATTGAAAGAGAACAATTCAAAATAGATGTCCCGCTTATCCAACTACTTACATGATCGAAAAGATGTTAAAAGAATGACTAAGTACCCCCTTTTTTTTTTTTGTCAATTTTTGGTGTTAGCTTCTCTTTCAACTTGCACTTTCTGGGTTTGTAATCCAGCACTGATTGTTAGACCTGTGTCTACGACTAAATTTTTGTTTTGGGATTCTAGACAAAACCATTAAGAGTCTAAATGTAGTTGATCAATTCCTTTCCATTTGTATTTGTATCAGTTCCACTTGTTGCAAATTTCAATTTGACTATAGAGCTCTCTTCCTTCATACTTATTTGTATATAAAGTTAGGTAGAATTTCATATTCTTGTGTTATGTCCCACCTCAATACGCGTGCTTGACGGAGGAAGCCCAACGTCAAATCTGGGGTTGGTAAATTGTGGATGTGTTCAATTTTCTTAAGTCTGTAAGACTAATACAGTGAAAGTAAATTGGTGATTGTGAAATGTGAGGAATTTTCTGAAGTTTAGTTCTACGAAGACTTTCAACTTAGAATCTAAATCAATTACTTTTCAATATTTTATCACACAAAGGATATCAATCAAACCACTCGTAAACCTGTTAAAAGCCAATATGCAAATTCAAGAAAAAGATTAGCTTTCTTAGCAATTTGATTTGCATTCTGTCACTTTTTACTTTATCTAAAGGAAACAAAGATTCCTTGAATGGAAGGACTGAATACTTCCTATTCCACGACCACGTCCTACACGTTTTGAACGTAACACTCTTTTGAACTCTCCAGAAACCATCTATTTGATATTTTTGGATTTTGTGATTTCAAGTGTGTACGAGTTTGTATTTTGTTTCTCTGTGAATAAATTAATGTAACAATCATGGCAATCCACTTTCTCGTTTTTGTATTTCTCTCAGTATTGATTAATTTTAACCTACATATAAAAAGAACACTGTTATTACAATATTTATGTTCTTGGCCAGAGCTTATAGACTTGTGTTATAACTTTCTTGACTTATTTACCATGGGAACCACAATAGTAGTACAAAATAGCACTTTAATTCCTTCTTCCATATTATGATGAATGAGACTTTTCAAACCCTAATTGTTGCAATAACGTTATAAGATCTTGTTTCTTTCTTTCATTATTACCCCCACATACCCTATAGTTAGTGTCCTGTTTTAATCTATCAAACCTGTCAGTTGCATATCTGGTATCCTACAAGTGCCAATTACAGACAACTCACCTCACTAGATTATAATAATCAAAATGATACAAATATGTGCAATGTCATAGCGAAATAAAAGTAGAGCCGGGTGGTAGAATATGATAGATATAAGTTTATATATGAATCCCCTTGCGTATTAGATCTTTTACAAACCAAAACAATAGGAAAAATCAACTTCTAATAAAGTGTGCGGCCGAGTCTCCGTCTTATTTTCTATGTTGGTCTCACTTTCAAACGTCGCTTTTGCTTTTACTTTTCTAGATTGCGATTTCTTTTTATCAGTATAAATAAACTCAATAGCAATTGGATGCTGCATGCACCAAAACAATGGACTCATCTATTGAGAAATTATACACGATTGTCTCCTTCATCCTGCTTGTTCTCTTGGCTTCACTTTCAAATGTTGCTTTTGCTTCTACTTCAGAAGCGCAAGCCAATGCTCTTCATAAGTGGAAAAACAGCTTACAAAAGGAAGGTCAATCTCACCTACCTACACGGAAATCCCTTCCCATTACTCCTATTAAATCTCTAGCTTATCTAAACCTAAGTACAAACCTATGTACTTGGTTTGGTATTTCATGCAATGCTGCTGGAAGTGTCACTAGAATGAACCTTACCAATTCTAATCTTCAAGGTACGCTTCATGAATTTTCCTTTGCCTCCTTCCCCAATCTTGCATATATTGATCTCAGTATAAATGGCCTTTTCGGTACCATTCCACTTGAGATTACTTATTTATCCAAACTCACCTATCTTGATTTGTCACATAATCAATTATCAGGAAAAATCCCATCAGAGGTTGGTCTCTTAACTAATCTTGAGTTCCTTGGCCTCCATGAAAACCATCTAAATGGTTTCATTCCATCTAAAATGGGAAATTTGATGTCCCTTGTCAAATTAAGTCTTTCTTCAAACCTTCTATATGGTTCTATTCCAACATCATTAGGTGACTTGGGAGAACTTACAGTTCTTTGTCTCAACTTGTATCCACTGCTATGTAATTTAAATCGACCCTTGTATAGAATGTTTTCTAGTTTGGCGTGGGGAGTCTTTATCTAGTTACTTGTAACCTGTTTACCTTGTTGCTTGTAATTTGGATGATTCTCTGGTTCAATAAAGATGTATATTCAGACTTCTGTTTGTGTGTGCTCTTTTCTCTCGACAACCTCCCAACGGTTTGGTTCGGGACTAACCATATTGTTCCATTGTGGTCTTCAGGTAGTGTACTGAAGGTGTAGAAGGCTGACCTAGATCTCTGCTGAGACCTAGGTGCCGCACGGATCTATTAAGTCCTTCTTTGTCTCAACAATAATAATCTTTCTGACTCTATTCCAAAAAAGATTGGCAACTTAAAGAACCTTAAGAATCTATCATTAAACCAAAACCAATTTCATGGTTCTATTCCAACATCTTTAGGTGATTTGGAAAATCTTACCATTCTTCATCTCGACAATAATATCCTTTATGGTTCCATTCCAAAGGAAATAGGAAACTTGAAAAATCTTAAAGATCTACAATTGAGCAAAAACAAACTCCATGGTTATATTCCTACTTCATTTGCTAATTTGAGCAACTTGAAAATCTTATACCTTAATGACAACCAACTTTTTGGTCCTATTCCTTATGAAATGGGAAATTTGATATCCCTAACCAAGTTAAGTCTTTCTTCAAACCTTCTAAATGGTTCTATTCCAACATCGTTAGGTGACCTGGAAAATCTTATAGTTCTTTATCTCAACAATAATAACCTTTTTGGTGCTATTCCAAAAGAGATTGGCAACTTAAGGAACCTTAAGAATCTATCGTTAAGCCAAAATCAACTTCATGGTTCTATTCCAACTTCACTTACTAATTTGAGCCACTTGGAATTCTTATATATTATTGACAACCATCTTTCTGGACCTATTCCTTTTAAAATAGGAAACTTGGTGTCCCTTATTGAACTAAGACTTTCTAGAAACCCTTTTTGTGGTACAATTCCAACATCTTTAAGTGATTTGAAAAATCTTACTGTTCTTTATCTTAACAATAATACTCTTTTTGGTTCCATTCCTAAGGAAATAGGAAACTTGAAAAATCTTAAAGATCTACAGTTAAGCCAAAACAAACTCCACAGTTCTATTCCAACATTGTTAGGTGACTTAAGAGATCTCAATGTTCTTTATCTCTATAACAATAACCTTTCTGGCACTATTCCAAAAGAGATTGGAAACTTAAAGAACCTCAAGAATCTATCGTTAAGCCAAAACCAATTTCATGGTTCTATTCCAACTTCACTTGCTAATTTGAGCCACTTAGAATTCTTATATCTTGTTAACAACTATCTTTCTGGACCTATTCCTTTTGAAATAGGAAACTTGGTGTCCCTTATTGAACTAAGCCTTTCAGGAAACCTTTTTTATGGTACAATTCCAACATCTTTAGGTGATTTGAAAAATCTTACCCTTCTTTATCTTAACAATAATACTTTTTCTGGCTCCATTCCTAAGGAAATAGGAAATTTGAAAAATCTTAAAGATCTACAATTAAGCCAAAACAAACTCCACAGTTCTATTCCAACATCGTTAGGTGACTTAAGAGATCTCAATGTTCTTTATCTCTATAACAATAACCTTTCTGGCATTATTCCAAAAGAGATTGGAAACTTAAAAAACCTCAAGAATCTATCATTAAGCCAAAACCAACTTCATGGTTCTATTCCAACTTCACTTACTAATTTGAGCCACTTGGAATTCTTATATCTTGTTAACAACTATCTTTCTGGACCTATTCCTTTTGAAATAGGAAACTTGGTGTCCCTTATTGAATTAAGACTTTCAGGAAACCCTCTTTGTGGTACAATTCCAACATCTTTAGGTGATTTGAAAAATCTTACCCTTCTTTATCTCAATAATAATACCTTTTTTGGCCCCATTCCTAAGGAAATAGGAAATTTAAAAAATCTCAAAGATCTACAGTTAAGCCAAAACAAACTCCATGATTCTATTCCAACTTCACTTGTTAATTTGAGCAACTTGAAAGTCTTGCACCTTAAGGACAACCAACTTTTTGGCCTTATTCCTTTTGAAATAGGAAATTTGACGTCTCTTGTCGAATTAAGTCTTTCTTCAAACCTTTTATATGGTTCTATTCCACCATCACTAGGTGACTTGAAGAATCTCAAGAGTCTAGATTTAAGCCAAAACCAACTCCATGGTTCTATTCCAGCTTCATTTACTACTCTATCCAATTTGGAAAGATTAAGTCTCTTTCAAAATAACTTTTCTGGTCCCATTCCACAAGGAATTGGGAACCTTAAGAAGTTAGTCTCACTTCAATTGGGCATAAACCAATTTTTCGGTTATTTGCCAGAAAATATTTGTTCTAGTGGATTACTTCAAAACTTTTCTATAAACAACAACCATATCATTGGCAATGTCCCTAAGGGCTTTAAAAATTGTACAAGTTTAATTAGAGTTCGATTGGAGAAAAATCAACTCACTAGAGATACATCTAAAGACTTTGGTGTCTATCCAAATTTGAAATATATAGATCTAAGCTACAATAAGTTTTATGGAAAAATCTCAAGTAATTGGGGAAAATGTCAACAACTAGGAACCCTAAGAATCAGTGGGAACAATATTACTAGTGGCATACCACCTGAGATTGGAAATGCAACTCAACTACATGTTCTTGATCTTTCTCTAAATCTCATAGTTGGGATGATTCCAAAAGAACTTAGTAGATTAACTTTTCTAGAGCGCTTGATGTTGAATGGAAATCGACTTTCAAGTGCTATACCCTTAGAATTAGGATCATTGGTAGATCTTGAGTATCTTGACTTGTCTTCAAACAAATTTAGCAAGTCAATTCCAAGAAATCTAGGAGATTTATTGAAGTTGTATCACTTAAATTTAAGTTGTAATAAGTTTACTGGGGAGTTTCCAATTCAACTTGGGAATTTATTTCATATCTCTGAATTAGATTTAAGCTTTAACTTTTTAAATGGAGAGATTCCTTCAGATGTTAGCAAAATGCAAAGCTTGGAGAAGCTAAATGTCTCCCACAATCATCTTTCTGGCTTCATTCCAAAAGCCTTCGAAGAAATGCACGGTTTGATGTCTGTTGACATATCCTATAATGATTTGGAGGGTCCTCTTCCCAATCGCACAGCATTTCTTAATTCTCCCTTTGAAGCATTAAAAGGGAACAAACAACTTTGTGGTGATATTAAAGGACTACAACCTTGCAAGGTTTCTATAGTAAATAGGCGTTTCAAGAAAAAAAACCACAAAATTGTGTTGATCATTGTTTTACCAATTTTAGGAGCATTCTTTGTTCTATTTGTTTTCTTTCAAATATTTTTAATTAGGAAAAGAAAAAAGAACCCAGAATCAATACAAAACAAAAGGCACAAAGAGGTATTTCTTTCAATATTAAATTTTGATGGTAGAAAATTGTATGAGGAAATCATAAAAGCAACTGAGGTTTTTGATGACAAATATGTCATTGGAAATGGAGGATGTGGAAGGGTCTATAAAGCTGAGTTATCCTCAACTGAGGTAGTAGCTGTGAAGAAATTCTACCCTCAACATGATAGTGAGAAACTATTGCAAAAGGAGTTTTTAAATGAAATAAGGGCATTAATGGAGATAAGACATCGAAACATAATTAAACTTTATGGTTTTTGTTTACATGACAAACATTCATTTTTGGTTTATGAGTACCTTAAAGGAGTTAGCTTGGCCACAATCTTAGGGGATGAAGAAGTCTCTAAAGTAATAGATTGGCATAAAAGGTTCAATATTGTTAGAGGTGTAGCTTGTGCCTTGTCCTACATGCACCATGGTTCTTCACCCTCAATTATCCATCGAGACATAAAAAGTAACAACATCTTGTTAAATTCACAATATGAGGCTCACATTTCAAACTTTGGTACAGCTAAGCTTTTGAATGTAGACTCATCCAATTGGACTTCAATTGTAGGCACATATGGATATGTAGCTCCAGGTAATTTGTTTTATTGCTATCTGAATTTAACATTAATATTGAAGATATACATATTGATTTTTCATTTCTCTTTTTTGTTTTTGTTCTTTTTTCTTGCTAGAGCTTGCATATACAATGAAAGTAACAGAAAAATGTGATGTATATAGCTTTGGGGTCCTAGCATTAGAAGTCATGATGGGAAAGCATCCAAGTGATTTGATCTCTCAACTATCATCTCCATCGACTAATAAAAGCATTAATTTAAAGGATGTCCTTGACCAACGCCTTCCACTTCCAACTTGGCAAGTTGAGGATGGACTTATGACAGTTGTAAAGCTTGCTACTACTTGCTTAAACATTAATCCACAATCTAGGCCGACAATGCACATGATTTCTAGCAACTTGTCAGCCCAAACTATTTGTTCCTAACCTGAGCTATTTGGAAAAGCAAGTGCACTAGAAAAATCATGTTGAAAAGGTATTGAACTACACATCTATTTTGCATAATACATGTTAAAATATTTGATAATTGAAGATTTTTTTATATGTAGATTTATTTCTTTAAATGAGAAGTATTCTTCACCATTGATTATTCATCAAGACATAACAAGTAATAACATCTTGTTGAATTCATAATATGAGGCTCACATTTCGAACTTTGGTACAGCTAAGCTTTTGAATATAGACTCATCCAATTGGACTTCAGTTGTAGGCACAAATGGATATGTGGCACTAGGTAATTTGTTTTATTGCTATCTAAATTTAACATTAAAATTGAAGACATACATATTGATTTTTCATTTCTCTTCTTTTTTTTTAGTTCTCTTTTCTTGCTAGAGCTTGCATATACAATGAAGGTTACTAAAAAATGTGATGTATATAGCTTTGGGGTCATAGCATTAGAAGTCATGATGGGAAAGCATCCATGTGATTTAATCTCTAAACTATCATCACCATCAATCAATGAAAGCATTAATTTAAAGGATGTTCTTGTCCAACAATCTCAATAATGTCAATCCACAATCTCAGCGAACAATGCACATGATTTCCTGCACCTTATTGGCCCAAACTCTTTGTTCCTAACCTAAGTTATCTGGAAAGGTTAGAGCACTAGAAAAATCATCCTAAAAAGGTATTGAACTTTGCATCTTTTTTGCATAATACATGCTAAAATATTGTGATAATTGAAGGTGTTTTATATGTAGATTTATTTCTTTCAATTAGAAGTATTTTACATGTCATTCCCATCCGAAGTTTCAACTTTTGGGCCAATTATTTATAAGATCTTTGTTAGCAATGTGCTCCACAATGGCAAGTCAAATTTTGTACTTCTCGTGAGAGTAGCAAATCCTAAATTTTAATAAAGTATCATTCTACTTAGAGTCAACATTCCCCAATCATATAGTGATAGGAATTGAATTATCAATATATTGTAGTTCACATGCTCTTTGTAAAGCCGACACATTGTTTACATGCTAAGAAACATTTATTTTACCTTCTTTTATTTCTTTCTTTTTTCTTTTATTTTTTTTTTTATTTATGGATGATGATGATATGTTATGGTATTTGATTGTATAAATTAGTGCTTCCTTTTTTTTAACATTAAGATGAACTGGGTTTGATGAATTGCATTGCAGGATGGTGCACAAACTATCTTCATCTTGGGACATAGAAATGCTGCTCAAAGAAGGTTGATTCAATAAACTTACGTTGAAACTTAAAGGGAAGATCTCTCAGAAGAATTGGATAAAGAACATTCGAATGCCTTTGAGATTAGTTTTGATCTCTTTCAATTAGAGTGTTGGTTCTTTGGACACTTGATCTTACTAAACATGATCCAACATTCCCCAATCATATAGTAACAAGAATTGAATTATCAATATATTATAGTTCACATGCTCTTTGTAGAGCCAACACATTGTTAACATGCTAAGAAACATTTATTTTACCTTATTTTTATTTTTTATTTTTTATTTTATTTTATTTTATTTTATTTTATTTGCTTTTCAAATGATGATGATGATGTATTATGGTATTTGATTGTATCAATTATTGTTTCCTTTTTTGAACATTAAGATGAACCAAGTTTGATGAATTGCATTGTAGGATGGAGAACAAATTATCTTCATCCTAGGACATAGAAATGCTGCTCAAAGAATGTTGATTCAACAAACTAACGTTGAAACTTAAGGGGAAGATCTCTCAGAACAATTGGATAAAGAACATTTGAATGCTTTGAGGTTAGTTTTGATCTCTTTCCATTAAAGTGTTGGTTCTTTGGACACTTGATCTTACTAAACATGATCCAATTTTGGCCGTTGAAGCGACAAATGGTGGACTTCATGCAATTAGGTTTTGATGCAAATAAACTGCAGGAGATTGTCACTTGACCTGATTCTAGCAAGGCAAGCTTAGCATGCTCGAAATAGGATGTTGTGTACTGCACAACTGGTGACCCCTACAAAATAGGATGCTGTGCACAGGTTCCCGATAATTAATGCTTTTAGGGTTCAAAATAAATTTACTGATTGAATTTATGAGGCTCTCTTTAAGATTTCTTGTGCGTATGGATTTTTGTTTACATTAAAGTCCTCTTTATTCATTCAGAAAATAGTTTTATCAAAGTTATGCATTACTCTCACCTCTAGAAAAGGATTTTTAACAAGATTTCAAAGAAAAGTGTAAAGGTAGTTAATTACTTTGATTCAAAAACCAAGCATTAAGATGGTCATAAACACACATGAGGAATTATCGGGGAAAAGCATGGTCGCTGTCAATGTCCTTACTCTAATAAGGACATGACGCACTATTGAAGTAAGGCAAAATTGCATGAGAAACAATCATAGAGAATTATGTCTTAAAGTTTTAGATAAATGACATTGATAAAATTAAAAACTTTGCATTTGTGCCTTCAAAAGACTAACAAAGGAATTTTTATTTTGTGAACAAGAACATGTTTGCTTTTGTGAAACTAGTTGCAAGTTCTAGAATTTATAGGTGAAAAACAAGGCTTGTGTGTAATTCTTTATGATAGTGGATTGTATTCAAAGAAGTGGCATGTGAATAGATCAAGTCAATTCTGTTTTAAACTTCTTAATATGAGATTTGAAAATTGTACTTATTTTCTTACTTCTTTGAAACAAAATTTTCTTTGAAATTTATTGTTTTCATGTTTCAATAGTAATATAAAACACCTTTGGTTTTATAGTTTAAACCTCTCAACTTTTGGAACTCTTGCAAGCTCATACAGATATGAAACAACTGAGATGAACTTGAGTTCTTGCAGGATTTTGGTGTGAACCAATTATGTAACTGGAGGTCTACATGACTTCTCTTATATTGTTCATATTTTCGCCCTAAAATCATGCCATAGGAATGTCATGCAAATGAAGCTCTATATGCCTACCATGGTTTGGCATGGCTGGTATTTATCTTTAGAATTTGGGAGCCTTTTGCATCAAATCATAGGAATGTCAGTTTTTCAAAGAAATTTAATAAGAATGACTTCTTTTAAAAGAAATCTTCTTTAGTCTAAGAAATCTAATAAGAATGACTTCTTTTAAAAGAAATCTTCTTTAGTCTTTCTTTCTTCCCAACGACCACCTCCTTCCCGACTTTCTTTCCTTTCATTTTAAATTGATGCTGTTACATATTTTAGACTATGCAGTTTATATTATCTATGGTCTCTATGGTTGGGAACTTCAGCTTGCAGGAAGGATGCATTTCCTTCTCTCTCTTTTCTTTTGCTTTCTTTTTTGGTTGCTTGGACTTCTTAGGATGAGTTTCTTAGAATGGTGAGGACCAGATTTCATTGCTTGATTTGTCCTGAGATACTGTCGGAGAAGGTCTTTTTGTTTGGCAGAAAAGAGGATGTCGCATACCACACCACCGGTAACTTCTGCAAGGTGCAGCTTTTAGACTAGTATTCATTTTGGGTTTAGAAGGAAATTTACTAATTGAGGTTATCAGGCCTTCTCTAGGATTCTTGGGACCAAGTATTAGACAAATTTATATTGAAATTGAAGTCTTCTTTCTTCATCTAGAAAATAGTTTTCTCATATTTATTTCTCACTTAACCCTTCCAAGAGGACTGTTTGACAAAATTTATGCATAATTGTCTATATAACAATGAAATAGAGTACATCAACACAAGTTAATAAATTAACATATAAATTAAGTCGCTTTTATTATTAGCTCTTTAATATCAAACTTGAAATTTGTGATCATTGTCTTGCTTCAAAAAATTGCTTTCAGTCTTATCTTTTTGTTTATACCAGCTTCTGGTACTTTAGCTAAGTCGGAGGCTAAAATACTCCGCTACAAGATTTTAGACAAGACTTATAATAATAAGGATCTCCTCGGAACATTGACTATGAGGAGCAAAGCACAGCTTAATACTTCCCTTGATTACTATAAAAATGAATTCGGAAATTATATCAACCAGGTATGCAGTTAAATTTTAATCAAATTTTAATCAGTTAAATTTTTGCCATCAAACATGTAGTTATCTGAATAGTACCATGTCACTTTAGTTGAAATGGTTAAGGTTTCGCATTGGAATTCATATGCAGAGTCTAAAGATTGACCAAAGAATGAGTTCCCTGCACTACGGAGGGCCAACAATTACCCGAGAAGTATTTTCAGAAGGTCCTTTTTCTGGCTGTGGGTTGACGTGGAACAGATGAAGGAACACTCGCTGCAGCCATAACGAAGGCTCTTCTTTTCTCTAAACTATTTAATCACATGGTCTACATGTTGATTCTTGAAGCCCATCTGCACGAATATCTGATGCTGATGTAAGTAACCGCACTGCATGTTTTGGTTGTCTTTTTTTTTTTTTGTCCCTATTTTATTTTCTCTTTTAGGTGACAGCCATATTGATTGAGCTTAAGTTACTAGTAAGGCTAATTATTTTCGGTCACTTTATTTTGTAGGAATGAAGGCCGGCATATCATGTATACATATATTTGCTCGATCGTCCTCTGTTTCCGCTTTGATTTTGGAGCAACCATGTTCAGTTATGTATGCTATGATCATCTCCATGGATCAATTTGGGAGGTTGAAGGTTACCTTGTCTTACCATTTTTGCTCACAAATGGTAGATGCGATGGCCATGCTGATTGCAACCTACCTTGTCTTACCATTTTTGCTTTGATAATGTCCTGATTGGGATGAATTGACACATGTTATCTTAAGTCCTTCAACCATGGGAAGCGTGACTTTACCGCATCATAGATGTCGATTTCGCTGATATCCGTGGTTTCACAAGAAAATTTTGACGAGGAGAATAGTAAGGATAAAGCACAAGCTAAAAAGGGCTTTGTATGATAAGCTTCCTGTGATTGCTTCCTTGGTTCATTTGAGGTCTAAATTTCAGGCCCATGTTAATGATTGACTTATGTTACCTAGTACCACCATAATTTATAACTAGATAGATTCTCCTTCAAGAGCCTAAAGATTTTTTGTTCGATTGTAATCATTTGAATTCTACAAAATTTCTTTTAGATTCTACATAATTGGTTATAGATTTGCGTTGCATACTATCATTACTTCATCTAATGGAAACTAGGATTCACTAAATGGAATGGACTGGTTGTTTTAGATTGCAATGCCACACCCAATATGTTTCAAAAGCAGCACTCAAGAAACCAGTAGTTTATCTGCTTCGCAGTATACGAGAAGGAGGATTGAGAAAGCTGCTGGATCTCAACGATGCCTTCTCATTAGACAGTGAGGAAGATGCAGCTGGAGCATCACAAAAGCTAGGAAAGCAAATGAACAGCGTGTTAGCTTAATTTTTATTTAAGCTTACTTAAGTGGGCTATATTATGTTGGTCCATGAGAGTTCTAAATATAGACTGGCTAATGTGAACCGTGGCTAACCAAATAGGGCCATGATGAGTGGGCCTATTGGGTTGCATATAAGGTAAGGCTAGGTCTTATCCTCTAGCTCATATAAATTCATAATGTTCTTAGGATTTCATAAGGGTTGCTTTTCTCAAAAGAGGTAAAACCTAGGTTCTCTCATCGAGCCAGTGATTCTTATGATAATAGAGGATATTCGCCTAAGCCCGAATTCCAAGGAGCATTATAGGGTTTACGACAACGTGAGAATGGATCGCAAAAGCAGTATGTTTCTATCTATTCTATTTCTATTTGTTTGCTAAATCAAATCATACAAACGGTGTTTTAGATCTGTCTACGCAAATCCTATAAAGTTTCTTTTCTAACACAGCGTCCTTACTTCTATAAAAACTATGAGCCTTCTGTACATATAGATAAGTTTATCTCTTCACAGTTATGGAACGGCGTGTCCTGGCTCGCACGCTGCCCATTCGCTTGAGATGCTCCTCATGCAGTGTAAAATCTTCCTTCTTTTATTCTATCTTTAGATCATCTTCACTTCTAAATGGCAAAATTGTCCCTTCTGTCGATGAGGCCATGGATCCAAAGAAGCTTAAACGTTATAAAGAGATTAACTATTTGCTTTTGCTTGATCTGGGTCTGGGCCCGAACTGTTAATCTGCTGCTTTTTCTTGGAGGTTTAGATTCTGCCGCCATGTCCATCTTCTCGTTCCAGCACGGAAGCAGGGCTTTGATCATCCGAATGTACAGATGGGGATCTGTTTGTTGAAACATGGGCTGGGATTCTGTTTGTTAATGTTGCCCGGCAATCAATATCGGCTTCGTCTAGACAAAGAGCATGCAATTTCTTCTCCAGGTTGAGAGTTAAAGTTGATTGGTTCTCCGATGATACTGGAATTGATTCCTGGGGATTTTTCCCCACCACCTTGCACATCTGTCAGCAAAGATCAAACAGGCAATGAAGGATCTATCGGCTAGTAAGAATTCTGAAGGAAATATGCATTAACTTGACAATTTACCTTATTGTAGAGCCGGGCAAGCTCCAATCTTTCCGGTTCATAAACTGTGGTAGAAATTTCTGCTGCACCTGCATAGGCTCAATATTAGTCACCATCAAGCAGATCCAAGAAGCACATTTTCAACGGCAGAAACCACACATCTTATGATGATACGGTGGTAACCGATCAAAATATCCATCTCACTGGCACTTTTTACACTGGAACGAAAGAAAAAAAAATCCTGTGGCAATTCTCTAATAATCTTTTCTAAATCTGAATCTAAAATTTTCCTCTTATGAATAATACCAATCCTTTCAAGCAGAAGGAGAAAGAAAAAAAAGGTACAGATCATTAATAACTTCCAAATGAATGTAAACTAAATTTCAAGTGTGTATCATTCTCATCCAAGTATTCTGAGTTTCAAATTATACAAACCTATATATGTTTCTTAAGAGATCCTTCAGCCCCTTATTCTCTTAGTTACTTTTAAACTTGCCTAAATGAGAAATTCTAGGAGATACCTAAAACCAAGTTCTACAGGAGTAGTTGAAGAGTATCTAACAATCTTTGCTCATGATACATGATTTTTGAAGTTCGTAGTTCTTGGAACATGTGGCAAGGCAAGCGGAGATCCAAAAAAAGGACTTCAAGAGTTAAAAGCTAGATTTGAAAAAGAGGACAAAGAGAAAAGAAAAAAAAGGCAGAAAAAAATCAAACATGCAGTTATTCAATGAATAAAATTAAGACTTACTAATTGCTTCTACTTGAGGCAATTGATCAATCACTTGGGTACCAACCTCTAGCTAAAACAGTTGCACCCATGCGTGGCAGGCAAATCTAAAAAATAGGTTACTGAACCAAAGATGAAAGATGTCAAAGAAGCCTATCAAAATTAACTTTTACATCTCTGACATATCTTTAAGCTAACTTCTCCCACCAATACGCCATTGTCGAAGGAAAATACTCAAGCACCAGTTTAAGAGGCCAAATAACACTAACAAAGAGCACCAATTATGTAGTCTGAAATCGAAAATTTATATATGTTTAACATCCAAAATCAAATTCATATATGAATTCTTACCCATAGAAGCTTGAATGTTACAAAAAGTCTCTTTGCTTTTACTTGATCCTGGTCTAGGTTTGGATCTAAAGCTGTTTATCTGCTGCCTTCCCTTACAAGTTCAGACTCTGTTTCCTCCTTGAAAGCGGGGCTCTGATCAACTAAAAGCGTAGACAGGGAGCTCATTATTGAGACATCAACCTGGGATTCAGTTTGTAATTGTTGTCTCATACTTCATCGAGTTTTGAGGTAGAAGGCTTTGTTTGAGCAGAGAGAATGTAGTTTATGTGGCAGAAACTGTTTCCAGTGGAAAGACGTTCTTCATCAAATTAAGAGTCCACACTGATTGGTTCACTGAGGATGTTGCAACAAGTTCAAGGGATTTTAATGCACCACTTTGCACATCTACAAGCAATATCCAATCGACAATGAAGGATTTGTTGCTAGTATCACTTTTGAATGAAATGCGCTTTAACTCAAGGACTTACTCATTGTAAAGCTGTGCGAGTACCAAAAGTCCTTAGCCGTCATTGCAAATTGTGACAAAAATTTCTTCTTCAACTACAAAGGCTCAATATTAGTCACCATTAATAGATCAAGAAATGTCATCTAGTAGAAGAAACCATATATTTTATGGTGATATAGTGGTAACTAATCAGGATATCAACTCATCTACAATTATTTAAATTTTGCAACCACCATCGCGAATTAAAAAATAGCCCGTGCAATTCTCAAATAACTTTTGTAGTACTTACATAAAATTTTCCTTTTAAAAATAATGCCCAAGCCTTCCTTTCAACATATAAATAGCAAAACAAAATTGCATATGTTATGCCTTCACCAATATAAAATTACAGCGATTTTAAACAACAAAGCTAACACACACACATAAGATGCTAAAGATATAGAAATGCATTCAATATATACCCAACTTCTATTCAATCTTTTGCAATGATTGGTCCCATCACCGCCTACTCACAGAACACCTTCTTCATGCTTTGCTCCCCTGACATGAAACATCTCTAGCTTCTTATTATGTCACTCCAAGAGATTCGGCACCCTCATTTCGCTCTCCAAAACAAGTTAAGGTTGCAAGTTATGACATTCTAACTAAAGTTCACGGGTTTCACATATATTAAATCAGAGGATATACTATAGAAATGGCAGATCACAGATGATAATAAGGACGAAAGCTTACCAAGCAACATTAACTCTCCCAAGGCATCTTTTCCTATTTATTCTGGAAAACAGTACACCTAAACCATTATCAACAACAACAATCACCCCACTTTTTTTACTCATTAGAAAAGCCAAGGTTCAAACCGAAACCCAAAATATGATAAATGCAAACGAGAGAAAATAGTCTGGATACCAATTTCAGTTTAGCGGCCAATTTTTGCGAAAATTTAGATAGGGGTGGTCATGCGTGCTCGTGTAGCTGTCGACTTCATCCCCAGGACTCTGATTCGAGTCATAAGTCTTTTTTGAGCTAATATTAATGTGAAATTTGGAGAACGCAGCAAAAGTTCCTCATTGCAAAGTGAGGTTGAGGGAAAATGAGAGTGACTCTTTCTCCTTTCAATTCTGATTAGCCTCAACAAGGAATGTCTTCCCTAATGCTTCAACTGGTTCTGCCATCCACGAAAACAAGAGAAAAGTGGAAAAGCTGAAGAATGTGTGTACTTCAATTTTTGTAGAGGACAAAGATTATACGGCGAGCAGATTGTTAAAAATTTTATCTTTTAGGCAAATACAAGCTTCTAGTTGCCAACTGAGGAAAAAGAAAATTAATTGTATTCACTTACAATTTTGGATACCTTCCGAGGAATGTCTTCTTCCTATGCTTGAAATATTTACGCTATTTTTACATATGAAATTCATCAAACAAGAACTGCTAAGAGAGAAAAATGATAAAGGTAAGCAACATGGGTACTTCAAACTTAAAAAAGATTGAGATAATGGAGTGGTATATTACCTGATTCACTCCGTCCTAGGGACTACGATTCAAGTCCTAGCCTTTTTTGAGCTAACAGCATGGCATGGAATTTGAAGAATGCAACACAAGTTTCCATTTGCCAAGTCGAGGGAAATAACGATTAACTCTTTCTCCTATTTCTCCTTGCAATTTTGAATAACCTCCCAAGAATGTCTTCCCATTATGCTTCATCCAACTTTGCTAACTAAGGAGAGAGAAAAATGAAACAAGTGAAAAATGCATCTATGTTAATTTTTAAAAAGGATGAAGATTATGGATTGAGTCGTATCTCTTGAATCAATGGATGCAAGTTTCTCACACCAAGTGAAACATAGGAAAATGAGGATCAATTGTTTCTTCTTGCAATTTTGGATAACCTTCGAGAAAAGAGTTCTCTCTCTCCTTCAAATAGTTTTGTTGTTTCTACATCTCAAATTCAACAAAAGGGAAATGCTATGAGAGAAAATTAAAGAAGGTGAAATATATGAGTACTGTCAAATTTTATAAAAGATTGAGATAGTGGGATAAGTAGTATTACCTCAAGAAAAAAAAAACTTGGTCTTCTTATAAGAAATGTAATTCAGGGATATGAGCAATTTTGGGCCAATCCTCACCCTTCTCTCTCTTACATCTTTCCAACAAGATAGGACAATCGTAAATAGTCAATAATTGCAAAGTGATTGTACAACTAGGGAACCATTTTTGTATCGCCGTCAAATGTTTACATCCACAAATCTCGAGCGTTTGAAGACTGGTGGCATGTTGAAGACACAATGGAAGAGACGCCAACATTGGAAGATGTCTAAAAGTCAAAAATAGGAGACTCTTGAGGCATGACCCTTGCATCCAATCCTCATCATCGGCTATACCAAACCCTAAGCACCAAAGAATTCGTAGGTCCTTAACTGCTGTGAGATATTGTATACCAAACAGGGACTTCAAATTATGGCACTAACTTATTTCCAAAATCTCGAGAGACACAAGGTTCTGCAGTGGTTCCCCTTGCAGATTTTCTAGCTCCTGAATAAAATAAAGGGTGAGTTTCTTCAATTTTGGAAGACAAATGGAAGAAGAGGTAGCAAGCATTGAAGATGCTATTGTTGTTGATATATTCATCCTCGACATTTGATTTAGTATTTTTCAAGTTGCCATATAGTTGCAAGTCTTCAATATGTGGAAATATTGGCATGAAAGTCAGCCGAGGGCAATTGCAAATCCAAAAGCTAGAAAGACGAGGAAATGCAGGGAGTAAAAGTGACACCGTCATTGAAGCTTTTTCAACGGAATCATTGCCATCATTATTAATCCCTCCAGACGAATCCCTCCTTAACCAGCACCACTCTACGTTTTCACAATATGTAAGATCGAGTTTCTCCAATGATGGGAAAAATGGTACGGATGATGATGAAGAAGATGGTAGCTCATAAATGTCACCCCTGTCTGAACAATCTGATATGTCTTTCATCACTTTTAGCTGTTCAAGTGTAAGATCCTTCAGCCAACGTAGTCGACTTAAAGGTGGCAGATATTGGCAACGTGGACACTCTAATTTCAATATAACAAGATTTGTGAGTGACCAAAGCCACGTAGGAAGCCTTGAGCCCCGATAACCTTCAATGGAAAGCTTTTTAGATTCTGCTGCGGTTTGAGACCCTTAATTGACATTTCATTACCAACAACGTCATCAATATCACCCTGCTCTCCCCAGGATAATTTCAAAATATGGCTATTGAAATGCTAATTTTATTAGTTAAAATTAAAAAAGTAGTATGTAATAGAGCTTATCTATTTAAGAACATTAAATTATCTAAAGTGAATATTTTGTTGTGTCATAGTTAGAGGATTCCAAACACGATTTTCTCTTAGATGAATTGTAATAATGGAGAATATCTCTAAACTTTTGTATTCTCTTGTTTTTAGATAAATAAACTCATATATTCATCAAATAAAAATAAAAATAAAAAGTGAAAGTGCTCAAGTGATTTGTGAATGATTGTGATTTTTTGAAGACTTATAAAATGAGAGTCTTTTTTAGATGATTGAGGAATGTAAATGATTTTCTAACACCTATCATTTTGAGGACTTACAACTTAGAATCTAAAACAAAATTGGTTTTCAATATTCAAAAAGAAAAATAAAGAGATTTTCAATCAAATAACAATAATTTGTTGAAAGTTTAGGTTAATGACACAAAGGATATCAATCCAATCCCTTGTAAGTTTCTCAAAAGCCAACATACACATCCAAAAAATATATTAGGTTTAGGTAACTGTTCAATTTGCACTCTATGATGTTTTTCTATCAAAAGAAGACTAAGATACATCTAAAGGAAAGATAAGATGTTTCTAAGTCTAAGGGCACATCCAACATGTTTCAAATGCAACACTCTTTAAACTCTCCAAAAATATGTTTGTTTGACATTTTTATATTTTTTGTGATTTTAAGTGTGTAGGATTTTTTTTTTTCCTTATAACTCACTTAATATGACAATTTTCTTATGTACTTTCTCATTTTGTATATCTTTTAGGATTAACTAATTCTATCTTGACTACAAAAAGATCAAAATTATAATTTTCACAAGATAAAAGACGATGAATGGGGAAACATAAAATAATCACAGGGAGAATTATTAGAACGACTAATGATTTTTTGGGTTGAATGGATAGTAGAAGAAAGACTAAAATACTTTTGTTTCAAAATTTATTGGTGTTAGCCTTGCTTGCAACATTCACTTTTTGGGCTCTATTGTCTTCTAGCTATAGTTGCTACTTCAAACTCTAGCAAAACCATAATGTTCTAATATCAATCAGCATTAACTCCAAGGCCTATGGCTACAAACAAATTTCCTACTAAAATTTTACGGGGTTATTTGTGTGTTAAGTCCTACCTTAAAACATAAGCTTGACAAAGAAAGTCAAACCTTCTAATTCGAAGAATTCAAACAGTACTATTGCAATTATTGAATTGTAGAGTACAATAAATTTTTTGGAGTCCATCACTATGCAAACAAACAAAGTGAAAGTATTTAGGTAGGTATGAATGCTTGTAAGCTTTTGAAATCTATCACTAGAAGACTTATAAAGTAAAAATTAATCCAATGATTATGGAATGTAAACAACTTTATGACCCAAATCATACAATTGAACACAAAAGTGTAACAATATCTCAAATATTATAATAAATATTTTTCTTCTTTCTCGGTTGTTAGGGAGTACCCACCAAAGCAATAAGAAAAGAGGAAATTCTCCTATAGCTTTTAAGTGGACAAAATCCCTAAATAGTGGAAAATATTTCTCCTATGAATGTAGAGATTAAGTTATTTGGAACTACATAACATTTTTAATGTTATTCTTAGTTATTTGTACATGTTCTTTTATAACCGATCACTTATCTCCCAATATATATTAAGAAAAGGATTTCATGGCCTATATTTCTTAATATGAAGGGACCTTTTTTTTTCTGATCACCCTTTTTCAATATGTAACAACTCATTTCTTTTACCGCACACAAAGTTTATCAATCAAACAACTCAAAAAGCCGTCAAAAGCCAATATACACACTTAAGAAAAAGATTACCTTTTGATCGCGACCTAATCTATGTTCTCACTTCTTTATCTAAAGGAAACTAACGGAAATTTGACAGCTTTCAATTCCATGGCCAGTCCAGTATGTTCCACATGCAACTATCTTTGAATTTCTGTGTTCACGTTTCTTTTTCACTTTTCTATAAACAAACTGATGTGAAAATTATCTAAGCGTTGCTTTAGTTGAGCCAAGACAACTTGAAGATTTTTGAATGTGAATAGAATTTCGGGATAGAATTGACTTCTTTACTTTCATCCTAACTACCTAATTTCATTTAATAATTTGCCATTTCATAGCGTTTTTCCCACTCCCACGCTACGTGAAGCACCAGACAAAACCGGCGCGTTTTCAATGCAAAGCACTACTTGTACGTTTTACTCTGCATGCATGATTTTATACTTTGGCTTTCGTCTACTTCTCCCTGCTATCTTCTCTGTTGTGGACATATGCTGCGTTGTCCCAGAAAAAAGCAAACGGGGCCTCAAATGTACGGGCTTCCCTTTGGAGATTGAAAGAGAACACCAATTCAAATACATGTCCGGCTTATCCACCTACTTACATGATCGATAAGATGTTAAAAGAACGACTAAGTGCCCTTTTTTTCTTTGTTTGGGTCGATTTTTGGTGTTAGCTTCTGTTTCAACCTGCACTTTCTGGGTTCGTACCATCCAGCACTGATTGTTGGACCTGTCTCTACGACTAAATATTAGTTTTGGGATTCTAGACAAAACCACATAAAGTGTAAATGTAGTTGATCAATTCCTTTCCATTTGTATTTGTATCTGTTCTACTTGTTACATATTTCAATTTGAGTATACAACTCTCTTCCTTCCCTCATACGTATTTGTATATGAAGTTAGGTAAAATTTCATATTCTTGTGTTATGTCCCACACCAAGACGCGTGCTTGACGGAGGAAGCCCAACGTCAGCGCCAACAGCAAGCCGTAAGACTTCAAATCTGGGGTTGGTAAGTTGTGGAATGTGATCAATTATTTTTAGTTTGTGAGACTAATGAAGTGAAAGTAAATAGGTGATTGTGAAATGTGAGGAATTTTCTGTAAGTTTAGTTCTACAAAGACTTTCAACTTAGAATCTAAATCAATCACCTTTCAATATTTTATCACAAAGGATATCAATCAAACCACTCGTAAACCTGTTAAAACCCAATATGCACATTCAAGAAATGGATTAGATTCTTAGCAATTTGATTTTCATTCTGCCACTTTTTACTTTATCTAAAGGAAACAAAGATTCCTCGGATAGGACTGAATCCTTCCTATTCCAAGGCCACTTCCAACACGTCTTGAACATAACATTCTTTGAACTCTCCGGAAACCATCTATTTGATATTTTTGATTTCGTGATTTCAAGTGTGTACGGTTTCGTATTTTGTGTCTGTAGATAAATAAATGTAACAATCATGTAATCCACTTTCTTGTTTTCGTATCTCTCTCAATATTGATTAATTTTAGACTACCACAATAGTAATACAAAATAGTGCTTTAATTCCTTCTTCCATATTATGATGAATTAGACTTTTCAAACGCCGAATTGTTGTAATAACGTCATAAGTTCTTGTTTCTCTCTCATTATTGCCCCCAAGTACTTTATAGTTAGTGTCCCCTTTTAATCTATAAAACTTGTCAGTTGCATATCTGATATCCCCCACGTGCCAGTTACAAACTACTCCCCTCTCTAGATTCTAATAATCAAAATCATACAAATAAGTGCAATGTTGTAGAGAAATAAAAGTAAAGCTGGGTGGTAAATATGAAAGATACAAGTTTATATATGAATCCCCTTGCGTATTACAAATTTTACTAACCAAAACAATGGGAATAATCAACTTATAATAAAGTGTGCACCCTAGTCTCCATCCTATTTCCTATGTTGGTCTCACTTTCAAACGTCGCTTTGCTTTTTCCTTTCTAGAGTCTTTTTTTATTTTATTTTATTGAATATAAAACAAGCGAAGTGGTTATAAATAAAATCCTTACCATTTGGATGCTGCATACACCAAAACAATGGCCTCATCTCTTGAGAAAATATACACCATCGCCTCCTTCATCTTGCTTGTTCCGTTGGCTTCACTTTCAATTGCTGCTTTTGCTTATACTTCAGAAGCACAAGCTAATGCTCTTCTCAAGTGGAAAAACAGCTTACAAAATGAAGGTCAATCTCACCTACCTACATGGAAATCCCTTCCCATTACTCCTATCAAATCTCCAACCAATTTAAACCTAAGTTCAAACCCATGTACTTGGTTTGGTATTTCATGCAATGCTGCTGGAAGTGTCACCAAAATGAACCTTACCAATTCTAATTTGCAAGGTACGCTTCATGAATTTTCCTTTGCATCCTTCCCCAATCTTGCATATATCGATCTCAATATAAATGGCCTTTTCGATTCCATTCCACATGAGATTAATTACTTATCCAAACTCAATTATCTTGATTTGTCAAATAACCAATTATCAAGAAAAATCCCATTAGAGGTTGGTCTCTTAACTAATCTTGAGTTCCTTTACCTCCACGAAAACCACCTAAATGGTTTCATTCCATCTAAAATGGGAGATTTGATGTCCCTTGTCAAATTAAATCTTTCTTCAAACCTTCTATATGGTTCTATTCCAACATCATTGGGTAACTTGGAAGATCTTACAGTTCTTTATCTCAACAATAATAACCTTTCTGGCTCTATTCCAAAAGAGATTAGTAACTTGAAGAATCTTAAGAATCTATCATTAAGCCAAAACCAACTTCATGGTTCTATTCCAACTTCAATTGCAAATTTGAGCCACTTAGAATTCTTATATCTTGTTGACAACTATCTTTCTGGACCTATCCCTTTTGAAATAAGGAATTTGGTGTCCCTTGTCGAATTAAGACTTTCAAAAAACCCTCTTTATGGTAAAATTCCAACATTTTCAGGTGATTTGGAAAATCTTACTCTTCTTCATCTCAACAATAATACACTTTTTGGCTTCATTCTTAAGGAAATAGGAAACTTGAAAAATCTTAAAGATTTACAACTGAGCAAAAACAAACTCTATGGTTATATTCCAACTTCACTTGCTAATTTAAGCAACTTAAAAGTTTTGTACCTTAATGACAACCAACTTTTTGGCCATATTCCTTCTAAAATGGGAAATTTGATATCCTTAATCAAGTTAAGTCTTTCTTCAAACCTTCTAGATGGCTCTATTCCAACATCATTTGGTGACTTGAGAGATCTTACAATTCTTTATCTCAACTATAATAGCCATTCTAGCTCTATTCCAAAAGAGATTGGCTACTTGAAGAACCTCAAGAATCTATCATTAAGCCAAAACCAACTTCATGGTTCTATTCCAACTTCATTTGCTAATTTAAGTCACTTAGAATTCTTATATCTTATTGACAACTATCTTTCCGGACCTATCCCTTTTGAAATAGGGAATTTGGTGTCACTTGTTGAATTAAGACTGTCAGGAAACCCTTTCAATGGTACAATTCCAATATCTTTAGGTAACTTGAAGAATCTTACACTTCTTTATCTTAACAATAATACCCTTTCTGGCTCCATTCCTAAGGAAATAGGAAACTTGAAAATCTTAAAGATCTACAGTTAAGCCAAAACAAACTCCATGGTGGTTTTCCAACTTCACTTGCTAATTTAAGCAACTTGAAAGTTTTGTACCTTTATGAGAACCAACTTTTTGGTCATATTCTTTTTGAAATGGGAAATTTGATGTCCCTTGTTGAATTAAGTCTTTCTTCAAACCTTCTCTATGGTTCTATTCCACCATCATTAGGTGACTTGAGAGATCTTACTGTTCTTTATCTCAACAATAATACCTTTCTAGCTCTATTCCAAAAGAGATTGGCAACTTGAAGAACCTCAAGAATCTATTATTAAGCCAAAACTAACTTCATGGTTCTATTCCAACTTCACTTGGTACCCTAAATAATTTGGAAATATTAGTTCTTTTTGAAAATCAATTTTCTGGTCCCATTCCACAAGGAATTGGAGAGCTTAAGAAGTTAGTTTCACTTCAATTGGGTATCAACCAATTTTCTAGTTATTTACCAGAAAATATTTGTTCTAGTGGATTGCTTCAAAATTTTTCTGTAAATGACAACCATTTCATTGGCAAAGTCCCTACAAGCTTGAAAAATTGTATAAGCTTAGTTAGAGTTCGATTGGATATGAATCAACTCACTGGAGATATATCTAGAGACTTTGGTATCTATCCAAATTTGAAATATATAGATCTAAGCTACAATAAGTTTTATGGAGAAATCTCAAGCAATTGGGGAAAATGTCAACAACTAGGAACCCTAAGAATTAGTAGGAACAATATTACTAGTGCTATCCCACCCGAGATTGGAAGTGCAACTCAACTACATGTACTTGATCTTTCTTTAAAGCTCATAGTTGGGATGATTCCAAAAGAACTTAGTAGATTGACTTTTCTAGAACAATTGATGTTGAATGGTAATCAACTTTCAGGTGTTGTGCCTTTAGAATTTGGATCATTGGTAGATCTTGAGTATCTTGACTTGTCTTCAAACAAACTTAGCAACATGATCCCAAGAAATCTAGGAGATTTATTGAAGTTGAATCACTTGAATTTAAGTTGTAATAAGTTTATTGGAGAGTTTCCAATTGAGCTAGGGAATTTGTTTCATGTCTCTGAATTAGATTTGAGCTTTAACTCTTTAAAAAGACAGATTCCTTCAGATGTTATCAAAATGCAAAGCTTGGAGAAGCTAAATGTCTCCCATAATCATCTTTCTGGCTTTATTCCAAAAGCCTTTGAAGAAATGCATGGTTTAATGTATGTTGACATATCCCACAATGATTTGGAAGGTCCTATTCCTAATAGCACAACATTTCTTAATTCTCCTTTTGAAGCACTAATAGGGAATAAAAAGCTTTGTGGTGAGATAAGAGGACTACAACCTTGTAATGGTTCTACAACGTATAAACATTTCAAGAAAAAAAACCATAAAATTGTGTCGATTATTGTTTTACCAATTTGGGGAGCATTCTTGGTTCTATTTGTTTTCTTTCAAAAAAATTTGATTGGGAAAAGAAAAAAGGACCTAGAATCAATACAAAACAAGAGGCATGAAGAGGTATTTCTTTCAATATTAAATTTTGATGGTAGAAAATTGTATGAGGAAATCATAAAAGCAACTGAGGTATTTAATGACAAATATGTCATTGGAAATGGAGGATATGGAAAGGTCTATAAAGCCAAGTTATCCTCAACAAAGGTAGTAGCTATGAAGAAATTCTACCCTCAAGGTGATAGTGAGAAACTATTGAAAAAAGAGTTTTTAAATGAAATAAGGGCATTAATGGACATAAGACATCGAAACATAGTTAAACTCTATGGTTTTTGTTTACATGACAAACATTCATTTTTGGTTTATGAGTACCTCGAAGGAGGTAGCTTAGCCACAATCTTAGGGGATGAAGAAGTTGCTAGAGTACTAGATTGGCATAAGAGGTTGAACATTGTTAAAGGTGTAGCTCATGCCTTGTCTTACATGCACCATGGTTCCTCACCATCGATTATTCATCGAGACGTAACAAGTAACAACATCTTGTTGAATTCAAAATATGAGGCTCACATTTCAAACTTTGGTACAGCTAAGCTTTTGAATGTAGACTCATCCAATTGGACTTCAGTTGGAGGCACATACGGATATGTGGCACCAAGTGATTTGTTTTATTGCTATCTAAATTTAACATTAACATTAAAGACATACATATTGATTTTTCATTTCTCTTTTCTTTTCTTTTTTTTTGTTCTATTTTCTTGCTAGAGCTTGCATATACAATGAAGGTTACTGAAAAATGTGATGTATATAGCTTTGGGGTGCTAGCATTAGAAGTCATGATGGGAAAGCATCCGTGCGATTTGATCTCTAAACTATCATCTCCATCAACCAATAAAAGCATTAATTTAAAGGATGTTCTTGACCAATGCCTTCCACTTCCAAATTGTCAAGTTAAGGATGCACTTATGATAGTTGCAAAGCTTGCAACAGATTGCTTAAATGTCAATCCACAATCTAGGCCAACAATGCACATGATTTCTTGCACCTTATCGGCTCAAATAGTTTGTTCTTAACCTGAGTTATCTGGAGAGGCTAGTGCACCAGAAAAATCATGCTGAAAAGGTATTAAACTTTGCATCTTTTTTGCACAATACATGCTAAAATATTGTGATAATTAAAGATGTTTTTTATGTAGATTTATTTCTTTCAATAGAAGTATTTTACATGTCATTCCCATTCATAGTATCAATTTTCGGGCCAATTATTTATGAGGTCTTTGTTAGCAATGTGCTCCATAATGACAAGTCAAATTTTGTACTTCTCACGAGAGTAGGAAATCCTAAATTATAATAAAGTATCATTCTACTTAGTGTCAACATTCCCCAATCATATAGTGACAAGAATTGAATTATCAACATATTGTGGTTCACATGCTCTTTGTAAAGCCAACACATTGTTTACATGCTAAGAAACATTTATTTTACCTTCTTCTTTTTTCTTTTTTTTTTCTTTTTTTTTTTTTTGCTTTTCAAATGATGATGATATGTTATGGTATTAGATTGTATAAATTAGTGCTTCCTTTTTTGAACATTAAGATGAAATGGGTTTGATGAATTGCATTGCAGGATGGTTATCTTCATCTTGGGACATAGAAATGCTGCTCAAAGAAGTTTGATTCAGCAAACTTATGTTCAAACTTAAAAGGAAGATCTCTCAAAAGAATTGGATAAAGAACATTCAAATGCCTTTGAAGTCAGTTTTGATCTCTTTCAATTAGAGTGTTAGTTCTTTGGACACTTGATCTTACTAAACATGATCCAACATTCCCCAATCATATAGTAAAAAGAATTGAATTATCAATATATTGTAGTTCACATGCCCTTTGTAGAGCCAATACATTATTTACATGCTAAGAAACATTTATTTTACCTTTTTTTATATTTTTTTTATTTTTTTTGCTTTTCAGATGATGATGATGATATATTATGATATTTGATTGTATAAAATTGTCGCTTCCTTTTTTGAATATTAAGATGAACCGGGTTTGATGAATTGCATTGCAGGATGGTTATCTTCGTCTTGGGACATAGAAATGCTGCTCAAAGAAGGTTCATTCAGCAAACTTACGTTCAAACTTAAAGGGAAGATCTCTCAGAAGAATTGTATAAAGAACATTCAAATGCCTTTGAGGTTAGTTTTGATCTCTTTCAATTAGAGTGTTGGTTCTTTGGACACTTGATCTTACTAAACATGATCCAACATTCCCCAATCATATAGTAACAAGAATTGAATTATCAATATATTGTAGTTCACATGCTCTTTGTAGAGCCACTACATTATTTACATGCTAAGAAAATTTTATTTTACCTTTTTCTTTTCTTTTTTGCTTTTCAGATGATGATGATAAATTATGATATTTGATTGTATAAAATTGTTGCTTGAATATTAAGATGAACCGGGTTTGATGAATTGCATTGTAGGATGGTGAACAAATTATCTTCATCTTGGTACATAGAAATGCTTCTCAAAGAAGGTTGATTCAGCAAACTTACACTGAAACTTAAGGCAAAGATCTCTCAGAAGAATTGGATAAAGAACATTGGAATGCCCTTGAGATCAGTTTTGATCTCTTTCCATTAGAGTGTTGGTTATTTGGACACTTGATCTTACTAAACATGATCCAATTTTGGCCATTGAAGCGGCAAATGGCGAACTTCATGCAATCAGGTTTTGATGGAAATAAACTGCAAGAGATTGTCACTTGACCTGATTCTAGCAAAGCAAGCTTATCATGCTCGGAATAGGATGCTGTGTACTACACAACTGGTGACCCCTGCGAAATAGGATGCTGTGTACAGGTTCCCGATAATTAATGCTTTTAGGCTCAAAATAAATTTACTGATTGAATTTATAAGGCTCTCTTTAAGATTCCTTTAGCCCAGGTGCTATATGGTTTTCTGTTTACATCAAAGTCCTCTTTATTCATTCAGAAAACAGTTTTATCAAAGTTATGCATTAGTCTCACCTCTGTAAAAGGATTTTTAACAAGATTTCAAAGAAAAGTGTAAAGGTAGTTAATTACTTTGATTCAAAAACCAAGCATTAAGATGGTTATAAACACACATGAAGAATTATCAGGGTAAGGCATGGTCTCTGTCAATCTCCTTACTCTAATAAGGACATGATGCACTATTGAAGTAAGGCAAACTTGCATGAGTAACAATCATAGAGAATTATGTCTTAAATTTTTAGATAAATGACATTGATAAAATTAAAAAATTTTCCTTTGTGCCTTCAAAAGACTAACAGAGGAATTTTTATTTTGTGAACAAGAACATGTTTGCTTTTGTGAACTAGTTGCAAGTTCTAGAATTTATGGGTGAAAAACAAGGCTTATGTGTAATCATTTATGATAGTGGATTGCATTCAAAGAAGTGGCATGTGAATAGATCAAGTCAATTCTGTTTTAAACTTCTTAATATGAGATTCGAAAATTGTACTGATTTTCTTACTTTTTTGCAACAAAATATTCTTTGAAACTTATTGTTTTCATGTTTCAATAGTAATATAAAACACCTTTGGTTTTATAGTTTAAACCTCTCAACTTTTGGAACTCTTGCAAGTTCATACGAATGTGAGACAAATGAGATGAACTTGAATTCGTGCAGGATTTTGGTGTGAACCAAGTATGCAATTGGAGCTCTACATGACTTCTCTTATATTGTTCAAATTTTCACCATAAAATCATGCCATAGGAATGTCATGCAAATGAAGCTCTATATGCCAGCCGTGGTTTGGCATGGCTGGTATTTATCTTTAGAATTTGGGAGCCCTTTGCATCAAATCATAGCATGTCAATTTTTCAAAGAAATCTAGTAAGAATGACTTCTTTTAAAAGAAATCTTCTTTAGTCTTTCTTTCTTCCTGACAACAACCTCCTTCCCAACTTTCTTTCTTTTCATTTTAAATTGATGCAGTTACGTATTTGAGACTATGCAGCTTATCTTATCTATGGTCGCTATGGGTGGGAACTTCAGCTTGCAGGAAGGATGCATTTCCTTCTCTCTCTTTTCTTTTTCTTTCTTTTTTGGTTGCGTGGACGTCTTAGGATGAGTTTCTTAAAATGGTGAGGACCAGAGTTCAGTGCTTGATTTGTCCTGAGATACTGTCGGAGAAGGTTTTTTTGTTTGGCAAAAAAGAGGATGTCGCATACCACACCATCGGTTACTTCTGCAAGGTGCAGCTGCTAAACTAGTATTGCTTTTGGGTTTAGAAGGAAATTTACTCATTGAGGTTATCAGGCTTTCTCTAGGATTCTTGGGCCCAAGTATTAGACAAATTTATATTGAAATCGAAGTCCTCTTTCTTCATCTAGAAAATAGTTTTCTCATATTTATTTCTCACTTGGCCTCTCCAAAGAGGACTGTTTGACAAAATTTATGCATAATTGTCTATATAACAATGAAACAGAGTACATCAACACAAGTTAATATATTAACATAGAAATTAAGTTGCTTCTGTTATTAGCTCTTTAATATCAAACTTGAAATTTGCGATCATTTTCTTCTTTCAAAAAATTGCTTTCAGTCTCATCTTTTTGTTTCTACTAGCTTCTGGTACTTTAGCTAAGTCGGAGGCTAAAATACTCCACGAGAAGATTTCAGACAAGGCCTATAATAATAAGGATCTTCTCGGAACACTGACTAAGAGGAGCAAAGCACAGCTCAATACTTCCCTTGATTAAAATGAATTCGAAAATGATATCAACCAGGTATGCAGTTAAATTTTATTCAAATTTTAATCAGTTAAATTTTTTCCCTCAAACATGTAGTTATCTGAATAGTACCATGTCACTTTAGTAGAAATGGTTAAGGTTTCGCATTGGACTTCATATGCAGAATCTTCAGAATGAGTTTACAGCACTACTGAGGGCCAACAGTTACCCGAGAAGTATTTTCAGAAGGTCCTTTTCCTGGCAGTGGGTCGACGTGGAACAGATGAAGGAACACTCGCTGCAGCCACAACGAAGGCTCTTCTTTTCTCTAAACTATTAAATCACATGATCTACATGTTGATTCTTGAAGCCCATCTGCACGAATATCTGATGCTGATGTAAGTAACTGCACTGCATGTTTTGGTTGTGTTTTTTTTTTTGTCCCTACTTTATTTTCTCTTTTAGGTGACAGCCATATTGATTGAACTTAGATACTAGTAAGGCTAATTATTTTCGGTCATTTTATTTTGTAGGAATGAAGGGCCGGCATATGATGTATACATATATTTGCTCGATCGTCCTCTGTTTCGGCTTTGATTTTGGAGCAACCATGTTCAGTTATGCATGCTATGATCATCTCCATGGATCCATTTGAGGGTTGAACGTTACCTTGTCTTACCATTTTTGCTCACAAATGGTAGATGCGATGGCCATGCTGATTGCAACCTACCTTGTCTTACCATTTTTGCTTTGATAATGTCCTGATTGGGATGAATTGACACATGTTATCTTAAGTCCTTCAACCATGGGAAGCGTGACTTTACCGCATCATAGATGTCGATTCTGCTGCAACCTACCTTGTCTTACCATTTTTGCTTTGATAATGTCCTGATTGGGATGAATTGACACATGTTATCTTAAGTCCTTCAACCATGGGAAGCGTGACTTTACCGCATCATAGATGTCGATTCTGCTGATATCCGTGGTTTCACAAGAAAAATTTGACTAGGAGAATAGTATTATAAGCTTCCTGTGATTGCTTCCTTGGTTCATTTGAGATCTAAATTTCAGGTCCATGTTGATGATTGACTTATGTTACCTAGTACCGCCATAATTTATAACTAGGCAGATTCTCCTTCAAGAGCCTAAAGATTTTTTGTTCAATTGTAATCATTTGAATTCTACAAAATTTCTTTTAAATTCTACATAATTGGTTAGAGATTTGCGTTGCATACTATCATTACTTCATCTAATGGAAACTAGGATTCACTAAATGGAATGGACTGGTTGTTCTCGATTGCAATGCCACACCAATATGTTTCAAAAGCAGCACTCAAGAAGCCAGTAGTTTATCTGCTTCGCAGTATACGTGTAGGAGGATTGAGAAAGCTGCTGGATCTCAACGATGCATTCTCATTAGACAGTGAAGAAGATGCAGCTAGAGCATCTAAAGGACGACGACTTCCATTTCTAATACTTCAAGTTGAGCAGGGACAAAAGATATCAACTAAATAAAAATGAAGCAAAAGTTATGCACCAGATTATTGATATTTCCTTCTTCTACACAGAAAGGCTTATTAGAAGTCACAACATATGAGCCGTTTCAAATATCTTTTTTTATTTTAATTCCTGAACACAAGAGATGATCAATTAAGCCTTTTTATTTAGTTGTCTCATACAAGGGATATGCACTAGATTATATATCATTTCATTGAAAAAAAATAAAAAGAAAAAGATACAATTCTTACAACTCCCCCCAACAATTTCTACTCTTAAGAGGAAATACTCCAATACTTAGTGTAAGTAAGACTGACCAGAATTCTAACAACGCACAACCTAGAACTTTGTAAAACGTTATGAAGATTTGCATTTATAAATCGGATTGTACGAACTGATGCAAAATAAACATAAACGGAGCTGGTTTTGTGTGTACCAGCTCCCCACTGAAAAAGAACCTAAATTATTGGCCTTTACGATTGATCACAAAAGCTAGAAAGCAAATGAATAGCGTCCTTCTCCCCCCTACTTCTATAAAAACTATGAGCCTTCTGTACATATAGATTAACCGCCCCTTGCTCGGTGAAGTCTATCTCTTCACAGTTCTGGAACGGCGTGGCCTGGTTTGCACGCTACCCATTCGCTTGAGATGCTCTTCTCGTACAGTTACTCTATCTCTACATCATCTTCACTTCTAAATGGCAAAGTTGTCCCTTCTGCTCGAGGAGGCCGCGGATTTGCTGCCATGCCCATCTTCTCGGTTTCCAGCACAAAGCAGGGCTTTGATCATCCCAATGTACAGATGGCGATCTGGTCGTTGAAACATTGACTGGGATTCTGTTTGTGAATGCTGCCCGGCAATCAATATCGGCTTGGTCTAGGCAAAGAGCATGCGGTTTCTTCTTCAGGTTGAGAGTTAAAGTTGATTGGTTCTCCGATGATATTGGAATTGATTCCTGGGGATTTTTCCCCACCACCTTGCACATCTGTCAGCAAAGACCAAACAGGCAATGAAGGATCTATCGGCCAGTAAGAATTCTGAATGAAATATGCATTAACTTGACAATTTACCTTATTGTAGAGCTGGGCAAATTCCAATGTTTCCGGTTCATAAACTGTGGTAGAAATTTCTGCTGCACCTGCGTAGGCTCAACATTAGTCACCATCAAGCAGATCCAAGAAGCACATTTTCAATGGCAGAAACCACACATCTTATGATGATATGGTGGTAACCGATCAGGATATACATCTCATTGGCATTTTTTACACTGGAACGAAAGAAAAAAAAAATCCTGTGGCAATTCTCTAATAATTTTTTCTAAATCTGAATCTAAGATTTTTCTCTTACGAATGATATCCAACCCTTTCAACCAGAAGGAGAAAAAAAAAAAAAAGTACAGATCATTAATAACTTTCAAATGAGTGTAGACTATATTTCAAGTGTGTATCATTCTCAACTAACTAATCTAAAGTTTCAAATTAAAAATCTATATTTATTTTTTAGGAAAACCCTTCAAGCCCTTAGTCTTTTAATTATACTTTTTTAACTTGCCCAAATGAGAAATTCTAGGAGACGCCCAAAACTAGGATCTACCGGAGTAGTTTGAGATTATCTAACAATCTTTGCTCATGATACATGATATCTGAAGTTCATAGTTCTTGGAATCTGTGGCAAGGCAAATGGAGAGCCAAAAAAAGGACTTCAAGAGTTAGAAGCTAGATTTGAAAAAGAGGACAAAGAGAAAAGAAAAAAAAAGGCAGAAAAAAATCAAACATGCAGTTATTCAATGAATAAAATTAAGACTTACTAATTGCTTCTACTTGAGGCAATTGATCAATTACTTGGGTATCAACCTCCAGCTGAAACACATGCACCCATGCGTTGCAGGGAAATCTAATAGACAAGCAACTGAACCAAAGATGAAAGATGTCAAAGAACCCTATCAAAATTAACTTTTACATCTCAAACATATCTTTAAGCTAACTTCCCCCACCAACACCCCATTGTCAAAGGAAAATACTCCAACACCAATTTACGAGCTCAAATAACACTTACAAAGAGTATTGTTCATGTTATGTAGTGTGAAATCAAAAATTTATATACGTTTAACATCCATAATCAAATTCATCTATGAATTCTTACCCATAGAAGCTTGAACGTTACAAGGAGATGCACTCTTTGCTTTCACTTGATCCCATTCTGGGTTTGGATCTAAAGCTGTTTATCTGTTGCCATCCCTTACAGGTTCAGACTTTGTTTCCTCCTTGAAAGCGGGGCTTTGATCAGCTAGATGGGTAGACGGGGAGCTGGTTATTGAAACATCAACCTGGGATTCACTTTGTAATTGTTGTCCCATACTTCATCAAGTTTTGAGGTAGGAGGCTTTGTCTGAGTAGAGAATGCAGTTTATGTGACAGAAAATGTTCCCAGTGGAAGGAGTTTCTTCATCAAATTAAGAGTCCACACTGATTGGTTCTCTAAGGATGTTGCAACAGGTTCAAGGGATTTTAATGCACAACTTTGCACATCTACAATCAATATCCAATAGACAATGAAGGATTGGTTGGCTAGTATCATTTCTGAATGAAATGCCCATTAACTCAAGGAGTGACTCATAGTAGAGCCGTGCGAGTCCCAACAGTTTTGAGCCGCCATTGCAAATTGTGACAAAAATTTCTTCTTCAGCTGCAAAGGCTCAATGTTAGTCACCATTGATAGATCAAGAAATGCCATCCAGGAGAAGAAACCACATATTTTATGGTGATATAGTGGTAACTAATCAGGATGACAACTCATCTACAATTGTTTAAATTTTGCAACCACCATCGCAAATTAAAAAATAGCCCGTGCAATTCTCAAATAATCTTCTATAGAACTTGCATAAGATGTTCCTTTTAAAAATGATGCCCAACCCTTCCTTTCAACATATAAATAGCAAAAGCAAAATTGCATCCGCTATGCCTTCACCAATATAAAATTACAACGATTTTAAACAGCAAAGCTAAAACACACACATAAGAAGCTAAATATATAGAAATGTATTCAATATATACCCAACTCTGTTCAATCTTTTGCAATGATCGGTCCCATCACCGCCTGCTCACAGAACACCTTCTTCATGCTTTGCTCCCCTGACATGAAACATCTCTAGCTCCCTGTTCTGTTACTCCATGAGATTCGGCACCCTCATTTCTCTCTCCAAAACAAGTTAAGGATTTTGGTAGATTTAGTAAATGCTATATTCTGCAGGTGGCAAATTTTGAATATATTGATGAAGCAGAGACTGTAGCAGAGGAGGAAGCACAGAAGTCAACAGTGGACAATAAACCTACCATTAGCAATACAGAAAGATCTAGTTACTGGGAAGAGTTGTTTAAAGATAGCTATAAAGAGCATAAAGTCGAAGAGTTTCATGCTTTGGGCAAGGGAAAGAGAAGCCGTAAGCAGGTGTTGCATCTTTGTTTTGTGTCATTTACATTAAAGTAACTTTGTCCTCATCGTCAATCATTTTACTTGCCGTGCAATGTTATAATGTTGTATTTGCATACGGGTAAACACATCTCAGAAGGCATTATAGGAGAGTACACAAATAATATATAGATGACTGTTATCTTATGGGAGAATGTTTTTGTCTTTGCTGTTTTACTTTGCACTTGCTTTAAGTCACAATTGACAGCCAGTCATACTTCCACGTCTAAATGGGTTGATTAATACTTATAAGACCTCCTGAACATAAACAATCTTTTAGTCTTTCTGAAACATCAAGTAGTCCTAGTGGGAATGGCTCTACTTATCCTTTCCCCTTTGTGAAGTTTGAAGCTTGCTTTTAAAATATTTCTATGAGAGAAAATTAAAGAAGGTGAAAAATACGAGTGCTGCCAAATTCTGTAAAAGATTGAGATAATGGGATAAGTAGTATTACCTCAAGAAGAAAAACTTGGTTTTCTTATACGAAGGTCAAGTTAGGGATATGAGCAATTTTAGGCCAATCCTCACCCTTCCCCCTTTTACATGTTTCCATTAAGATAGGACAATTGTAAATTTCCAATGATTGCAAAGAGGCTGTACAACTAGGGAACCATTCTGGTACAGCCGTCAAATGTTCACAACCATAAATCGCCAGTTTTTGAAGACTGGTGGCATGTTGAAGACACAACGGAAGAGACGCCAACTTTGGTAGATAACTAAACTCTAAAAATAGGAGATTTTTGAGGCACGGCCCTTGCATCCAATCCTCATCATCGGCTGTACCAAACCCTAAGCACTCATAAATCACTAGGTCCTTAACTGCTGTGAGATACTGTATACCAAACAGGGACTTCAGATTATGGCAAAATTTTATTTCCAAAATCTCGAGAGACACAAGGTTCTGCAGCGGCTCCCCTTGCAGAGTTTCCAGTTCCTGAATGCTATTCAGGATAAGTGTCTTTAATTTAGGAGGAGAAATGGAAGAAGAGGTAGCAAGCATTGAAGATCCTATTGTTGTTGATATATTCATCCTCGACATTTGATTTAGTAATTTCAAGTTGCCATTTAGTTCCAAGAATCCAACATGTGGAAATGTTGGCATGGAAGTTAAGCGAGGGCAAGCCCAAATCCGTAATATAGAAAGACGAGGAAATGAAGGGAGTAAAAATGACTCCGTCATTGAAGCTTTTTCAACGGAATCATTAATCCCTCCAGACGAATCCGGCCTCAACCAGCACCACTCTACGTTTTCACAATTAATAAGACTGAGTTTCTCCAATGATGGGAAAAATGGTACGGATGATGATGAAGAAGATGGTAGCTTATAAATGTCACCCCTGTCTGAACAATCTGATATGTCTTTCATCCCTGCCAACAGTTTAAGTGTAAGATGCTTCAGCCAAGGTAGTCGACTTAAAGGCGGCAGATATTGGCAACGTGGACACTCTAATTTCAATATAACAAGATTTGTGAGTGACCAAAGCCACGTCGGAAGCCTTGAGCCCCGATAACCTTCAATCGAAAGCTTTTTAAGATGTAGCTGCGGTTGGAGACCTTCAATTAACATTTCATTACCAACAGTATCCTCAATATCACCCCGCCATCCCCAAGATAATTCCAAAGTATGAAGATGTGGTTTCTCTTTCAAATTTGCAGCCTTAAATTCTGACACGTAATCTTTCCCATGCCTCAAATTTTGAATGCTTAACTGACCTCTTAGGTTATGTAGCTCTTTTAATTCATTCAACCCACTACCACGTCTAAAGAGCTCACGTGAATCCACGACAAACCTTGATAGTGTCCGCAAATTAGTCAGTTGGCTCAATCCATGCGGCATATACTTCAAGCTAACACAATCCAATAGGTCAAGATGCCTAAGGTTGACTAAAACTTTAATGTTTCTCGGCAATTCTTCCAGTTCAACACAGTATGAGAGATTTAGCATTTGCAAATTTTGCAACTGAGTTATAGCATTTGGTAGCTTCCTTATATCATTCCGAGAAAGATTCAAATATCTTAAATGTTTTAACTCCCCAATAGAACTAGGCACATATTTACTATCACAATTCAATTTCAATGAGCGCAAGGACTTTAACTTTCTAAAAATTTCTCTATAATCAACTATCTCATTCCATTCATAGGGATTAAATAATGTTCGTATCCCACTTACTTTATACAAAGAAATTGGTATTTCTCTCCTAATGGATACATGACGGGTTTTCCGATCAATATTTTTCTTCTTATCATCTATTATAGTAATTAGTGGCCCTGCTACTTGTGTAGCAAGATCATGCATGAGATCATGCATTTTACAGCTTACATTACCAAACTCATCTTCCATAGGTTCTTGAAAGAAAAATCCCCAAAGTAAATCCATAAAATAATCATCACCAATATCTTCCAAACACTGATTTCTTTCCATTGGCTTGACAAAACCTTGTGCTATCCAAAGGTTAATCAATAAAGATTTATCTATTTTGTGATCCTTTGGGAATAAACTACAATATATAAAGCATTGCTTCAAATGATAAGGAAGATGATCATAACTCAATTTTAAAGTTGGTAAGATATCATTTTCCTTTTGAGAGATTTTTGAAAGTTCATTGTTGATGAATGATAACCATTTTGTTTTAGGATCTTCAAAAAATAGCAACCTTCCAATTGTCTTTATAGCAAGAGGGACACCTACACACTTTGCTAAGATTTTCTTTCCCATTTCAACAATATATGGATTCTTTAAATGTTGTTTATTCCTAAAAGCCACTTGCTCAAATAAACACCATGATGCTTCTTCATCCAATCCCCTCAGTTCATACGGTTTTGTTGTACTCATAATGTTTGAAACCTTTTTATCACGTGTGGTTACTAAGATTCGACTACCTTCTTTACCACCCCTCAACAAATCTTTTAACTCTAACCATTTACTTTGATCCTCATTCCAGACATCATCCAATACAATGAAGTACATCCTTCCATTTATTGCTTGCTGAAGATCATTCACAAGTAGATTCATCTTTTTAGACTTTGGTTTCTTACTTGTTATAGATTCTAAAATCATTTCAACAATATTTTTAACCATAAAATTATCAGATACACACAGCCATATTTTTAGCTCATATTTTGGAAGACTCACATCATTAAATATGAGCTTAGCAAGTGTAGTCTTTCCTAACCCACCGATGCCCACAATTGAAACAACAGAAACATTGTCTTCAACGTTGGAGCACTTCAGAAGTCTTATAACAGCCTCCTTGTCATCATCTCGACCAATAACATCTTTGGTATGCACAAAAGAGTAAGTGTCATCCCTCTCCCTATCCCTGACATGTGCCTCTACACGACCCTCTTGTAAGTGAAATGTCCTGTTGGCTGCAACAACATCTAATCTATTTCTAATCTTCTTAATCTTATGACTAATTTTAAAGCCATAGGCAAGCTGCTTCGGTTTGGAAAAAAGCATGCGTACCTTTCTTCCCTTCTTATCCTTCATTGCTTCTTGTTGAAGAGCTTCGTTGGAAATGTCACCCAGCAGGTCATCCGCATCATAAAGGATATCCTCCAGCTGTGCAAGCCAAATTTTAACCGCATGACTCCCCTGCTGCTGCTTCTCTGCATCAAGAAGCACAGCTTCGATGGTTGAAACCGTATTCTTTAGCTTTTCAAGCTCATCTTCAACACCCAGGAGCAGTACGAGCTCTTCTTTAGCCAAGGATCCCAAAATTTGAGTAATACCCGTAGCGATGGAGAAGAGAACCTTTTCTGCCATTTCTTGATGGCGTGCGAAAGAATGCTAAGATGCGTTCTTGGAGCAGTGAAAGGCTAGAATGAAGAAAGATTAGCAGGGAAAAGAGAGAACCATGAATATCCCTTGATTTATAGGATCCAGCATTTACGTTAACTTTGAAAAAGGAGTATGAAATTATCAACTCAAAATCATAGAACCTGCCTACGTTCACATTGGGATGTCGCTTGAAGGGACCCAATTGTCAGCAACTAGCTGATATCTTAATATTAATTATAGTGGATACCAGCCAGCCCACATGCTCAACGAAAGGACTTTGAGAGCTGTAAAGCGTTGTCAGCTCTGACGGACTCCAGCTTTCGTCTTTGTCTTCTTTCGTTTGCTTTCCTGGACTCTCAAACTCTCTTTTGGCTCATCCTTAATTATCGTGTACACTCTCAAAAATTGATTTGATGGAAGACCTTCGACCTAACAGCGACCACATTCAGTTGAACTACGTAACTCAACGTTTGAGAGCACCATGGCCCTTGCTCTTTGTCTTCTTTCATAGTATGTAGGATCGACAAACCACCAAAGGAAGAGAAAAAGAGGTCTTAAGCTTATCGGGAGCTGCAGAGATGGCCTAAGAAAGCAAACACCCCTCAAGACCTGCAACCCGCTGCCGATCCCCAGTGTCAACGGAAAATACTAGGTCACCAATTTAAGAGCTCAAATTACACTACCAAGAGAACTTGGTTTTCTTGTGTTAAAAATGGCATCTTGTTTGTGTTCTGTAGAGTATAATCACTAAGTTTATATATAAATAGGATTCATCATCAAATTTACCGATGGAACAAAGCCCATACTCATAAATCAATTCCCCCAAAATACTTTAACTGAAGAAGAAACTTCATGAATTGCTAAAGGAATTGCCGTCAGTCAATTTTCTTTCCATTTCGGTATAAAATTTTTACTAGGATTGTCGGAGAAAGAACACAAATACAGTAATTGAGTAATGATTAGTAAATATTTTGTCTTCAGTCATCCAACACAATCACCCCCGCCTCCGATTTCTGTGTGCTCCCATTGGATGCAGTCTCGTCTTTCCTGGGTTCCTTTTCTACATCATCTTCATTTGTAACCGGCAAACTTGTCCCTTCTACTCGAGCTGGACATGGATCCATAGAGCCCTCAACGTTACAGGCAGATTCACTCTTTGCTTTTGCTTCATCTGGCTCTGGGTCTGAAGCTGTTAATCTGCTGCTTTCTTTTGGAGGTTCAGACTCTGTTACCACGTCCACCATCTCTGTTTCTACCATGGAAGCAGGGTTCTGATCGGCCTCATGGACAGACGGGGGTCTGGTTATTGAAACATCAACCTGGGATTCAGTTTGTGATTGTTGCTCGGTACTAGTTCTCGGCTGTTCCAAGGTAGGAGGTTTTGTCTGAGTGCAGAGAATGCGGTTTATGTGTTCAGAAATGGTTTCCAATGGAAGGAGGTTCTTCATCAAGTTGACACTGGAGACTGATTGATTCTCCGAGGATGTTGGAACTGATTCCTGGGGATTTTCTCCCACCACCTTGCACATCTGCCAGAAGATCAACCAGACAATTAAGGATCTGTCGGCAAGTACGAGTTCTGAATGAAATATGCATGAACTTGACAATTTACCTCATTGTAAAGCCGAGCAAGTTCTAGTCGTTCCGGCTCATTCAAACAAACTGTGGCAGAGATTTCTTCTGTACCTACATAGGCAAAATATTAATCACCATCATACAAATCAAGGGGCGCCTTTCAATAGTAGAAACCGCACATCTTAATGTCATATGGTGGTAACTGATTAGGAAAAAAAAACCATACGAATTCTCTAATAATCTTCTCTAAAACCTGAATCTAAGATTCTCCTTTTATGAATGATACCCAACCCTTTTGAGCAAGAGAAGGAAAAGGAAAACTAGAAAGTACAGATCATTGATAACTTCTAAATAAATGTAGAGTACATTTCAAGAGTTCAGGTTAGTCGGAGATCTTGTGAATGACAGAAACTCTCCATGCAAGCCTAGGAGGCACATTTTCTGTAAAATGTAGAGCCTTCGATGTAGAAAATCAAAACCACAGCAATTAGCCGAAGATAGGCCCTAGTGATGATCAAATGGCCCAAACAAAACAATTAAACCTCAAAACACCAACAACCAGCCTTTTCCTCACTACTTCAACTCCATGAAACCCTCTTCCCAATATACACACAAAAAAACATCCCTTTTCCCTTCATATATGTCTGTAGCACTTGCCAAACAGGTATATCTCCTAACCGTAAAAGGTCATATTCATACTAAAGGCCCTGTTAAGCTACCAATTAACCACTAAAGCATTCTCAACAACATCAACGTAAAAAGCTAGGACATTTTGAAGGGAAACTCCTCAGGCAAACATGCATGGAAAAAGGGTATGCAGCACGGGGACCAAAAGTAGGGGCCCCCTTTCTGATTGGCTCTCCACATTAATCCATACATCATCACCAGAGTAATTCAAAGTTCCAAATTAAGAACCGTATATCTATCTTAGGAGATCCCTTCAGCCCCCAGCCTCTCAGTTATAGTTTCAGACTTGCCCAAATGACAAATTCTGGAAGATGCCCAAAACCAGGTTTTACAGGAGACTGATTTCTAGGAGTAGTTTGAGCATAACAATCTTTGCTAAGCAGATCTCATGATACATGAATTCTGAAATTCGTAATTCTTGAAATCCATGGCAAGGCAAGTGGACACCCAGAAAAAGGACTTCAACAGATAAATTTGAAAAAAGGACAAAGAGAAAAGGAAGATATAAAAAGTGCAAAACCTTTTCCTAAATCAACCGGGTGTTCATCCAATGAATAAAATTAAGACTTACTAATTGTTTCTACTTGAGGCAATTGATCATCAACTTGGGTATCAACCTCCAAAGAGCTAGGACTAGGCACATTTGCAACCTTAGGCTCATTTTCAGGCTCTTCCCTCACAATCTCGTTTGATTTCATGTCACCCTGAGAAAAAAATCAAGGAAAACAAAAATTATCTGTGTCAAGAAGCAAGCCAGCTACCATTTCCTTACGAGCAATGCTATAAAAGTTATACAAATAAATTAACACTAAAATCTTCCACACCTAATCATGCTCAGGTTTGCAACGATGACTGCATATTTAAGCCCAACCTCCAAATGATCAACGATTTCAGAGCCATAGGGTCACCAAAGCCAGTGACATAAAACAAATTTAAAATCTATACACAGTCAAGGGTACAAGGAAAATTTCCAATTGTGGCCGTACCATCCAGTAAGCCAGCTAATGAAAATGTGTACAATGAATCAGACACAAAGCTATCACTTCAATAAAAAACAAAGGGTTTCAACGATCATTTTTGGGGTAGCAAATCAGCAATGGCTGCCTAGATGTTTCAGTAACTCCATTTAACTACACACCTCGCATGAAGATCAGATAATGAATGTGCCACTTATTTGAAAGAGTGGTTAGATTAGAAGAATGTGGAGAGCTAAAAATTAAACTAAAGATTTTAATCATCAAAGATCCCCAAGGCTATAAAAATTGGTGGGGTCATCCGTTGAATTGTTTTAAGAGCACTTAAACAGACCTGATACCCGCCAAGGCCACCAGTAATTGGCAGGATACATCCACCAAGTACTTTTGAGGTAAAAAAGTTAAAATCTAAGGGGTGTACAGAATTGGACTTCGAACTCTGTTCACAATCGAAAGCAGCAGAAGATACAATGTAAAACTACCTGGATAATCAGGTTGTGTATGACTCAGATCAAGATCCAATGTATCTTGGACTTGAGGTCCAATGAGATGAATAATAATCGCACCAACACCCAGAATGTTAGCCATATATAACTTAAACTAAGGACTCAGCCCCATTTGAGAGTGCAGTATGTTTTGATCCTAGTCATAACAACTCTCAACAAATAGGGATCGAAGGGACCTAGAACTGGCGCTCAATGATCATTCCTCTGCCACATAGAATGTAGTTTTTGCCTATCTGTGAGGAAATTATAAGTGTGTGCAATTAACCAGTTCTCCTGCGACCAAAGGGAGACAGATGTCTAGACAGAAAATTAACCAAGGAAAGCAACCCTTCTTACCTTTGTTGCTTTGGTTCGGACCTCCCTAGTAATTTTATTTGTCTCCCAACCCCGGATTCAAGTATAGTTTCCTTGGCCACAACTATGTGCAGCACTATTTATTATTATCTACTTTTTCTGGATTCATGGATATTATGACAACACTAGGTATGGCAATTGGCATCGACTTTCACTGATGTAATAACACTTCAAGTGATTTCCTCTAAACTTCAACGAGATATACAGAGTGAACCAATATACATGTGCCTGGCGACGTAGTTTGACTTACAAAGTATTCTTTCTGGTACTCTGCATTGAGTCCTTTTTCCAAAAGGAGCACCCTTTTCTTGATAAACTCCACCTGTCTTCTCTGCATATCTCGGAAGTGATATAATACTGAAGCATCTTGAAATATCCGTGCTTGGTTCGAAGCATCAGTAGTTCCCTGTGCAGCATCACTTACAGTATCATTTGCACCACCATTTTCTCTCAACTGGGGGGCCGGTGCATCTGTATTAGCTGCGTTTTGACCATTCTGCGATTGAGCAGCAGCTTGTCCAGGGACCGGAAGATTAATGAAGGGGAGATTTAATTCTTGACAGATGATCTCCTGAATCTTCAGTTCTTTGTCATCAACAATAGCTTGCCATCTTCCATACCCATGCCTTTCATGTAAGCATACAGAATGGGTTAGTAAAATAATAAATAGCAACACAAAAATCTTTCTGAACTGAGAATCGGTCAAACAACTAAGATATCAATCTCTCCTCCAGCCAGTCAAAGCAGTTGCAGTATCAAACACCAGATCACCAACCACACAAGCACAGAGATAAAATCATACCCTCATAAACTCAGATACATGTGTCCCATGTGCTAATCACCTTTAAGCTAATCAGACCAGCCAAAGTCCACTTATATCTCACAGTATCACGAAAGCAAATTGATCTAAGATCATGCACAAACATGCTATATGTGCAATACTGCCTTTTCCATCTAATAGCCACCCTTTTAGGCTAATCCTAGTCTGAATCAAGTTTTGCTGTTCTTGACCACATGGCTAAAAATTTATTTTCAGTAGCATAAGCCAAATACAGTGCACATGAAAGAAGTGTGAAACATGGTTGAAATTGCATTGGTTCAACAACTTCCAGGACTAGAAGCACAGTTTTTATAGGACAAACGACTCATTCAACAGAATTAGCCTTGTTAAGAGGAAGGAGAACCCATTTGATCAAAAGATCATTGGCAGCAGTAGAAGCATAACTACGCTACACCATTAGGAAAAGCAACCTATTTAGCAGACAAATATAACCCAATCGTAAGGAAAGTCAAGCAGATAATAAAAAAATTTAGCCATTTAGATTGGCAACCATAAGCTTTGCAAAAGGAACTTGGTGTATTATCATTACCAACTATTGCCCTGGGAGTAACACAGTTAGAAAGGTGCAGAAAAATCTATTCACCTTCCCATATCAAGTATAAATCATAGTAATGTTTTCTATACTTATGAAAATGCAATGTTTCTTATCATTCACCCAAGGAGATAATCACATTAACATAAGCATGAACAAAGAGTTCAAACAACTCTGCAGATAAATGTTCTAACATATAAACTAATATGAGAAACATACTTCAGTACAGCACGCAGTAACAACAAATCATGCTCTTCCTTCCAAAACTTTCCACCCTTCAAGCCGGGGTAGCGTGATACAATGTCTTCTGTGAAAAGTGGAGAGCTTGGAGTCTCTAATGAAAATTTCACCTATCATTACAACAAAATGGTGAAAAAATCAGCTTCACCAATGGCAATGTATATGTTGTACATATATATTGAAGAAAACAAAGGCAAAAAATTTTATGAGAGTCTCCCAAATCCCAACATGAGGTGCTTATGCTCTTGGCTCAAGTCAGACTCAGCATATACATCTTCACTTCATCTCAGTATTGTCAATATTTGAGTTCCATCATCCACAATCAACACCCCCTAATGAAGAATCAATGCATGATAACATGTCTTATTGAGGATAGTGATGATAACAATCATCAATAGCATGACAAGAAAATACCCATGATAACAATATTTTTAACATGTTGAGCTGCCTTATTCATCAATTGAACAATATCCTCATTTCCACTTCCAATTCCTAATAAAACTACTTTTTGGTCCTTTCCATCTTAGTCCTTCCTGCCCAAGTTAAAGTCTACGCATTCAAAGTCACCTTGTACTTTTTAGCTTAGGAATCTTTTACCTTTTAGCTCAGAAATCTGGCCAACTTTATCAGACTCTAACAGTCACAAAAGCAAAGGCCTAACAGATCGCCTTGAATGTCCCTACTAAGATTATTCAAATCTAAGTCAAAGAAACAAAGACTCAACAACAATCAATAAGACAGGCTTATAGCAAGTCAATTTCAATTGTTTTTTCTCCTGTTCTTTCACATGTATATAGTTAAAGTGATACCAGAACCCTCTTATCTCTAGGCTTGCAAATCACTTTTCGAAAACTCATTGTACCTTACATAATAATACAAGTTGGAAGATACCAAAATTTATTCAATGCATAAGGTAAATTTACAAATAACAGGCAAGCCACAAAACCATGCCATACAATGCCACTTATGACATAACGCAAAACAGGGAAAAAAGAATCTATTTCCATTATTTGGTTTAAGCCAGACAACAAGATTACTAAAATGTTTTTCCCTAATTTCTTCAAATTAACACAAGAAAACAATTAGGGATTTAATTCAACGATGCAGGAAGAGGCATTAAGCATAACTGGAGAGCTACTAAGCTCGTGGCAATATTTTTTTACAGAACTTACTTTGTCTCTTATCAGAAGCAGAACTGCAATCCTAACTAGTACATCTTGTATTCTAAGCCCTTCTTTTGGAACACCATCTGCAAACAAGACAATTAGCAGTAACAAAACCTTTTGCCACAGCCAGAGAAAGTAACAGACCTAAATAAGAAATTAGCAGATTTCTATCACCTGAAAAGTTAGGGGAGTCTGTTATATCTTCAGCAATGTGAGACAAGAAAAGCGTCCCATAACTGAATTAGAAATGGCAAAATTATGTCAACTACCAGTCACTGGACAAATCATAAAATAGTTATTTCATAAAATTGTTTTCTTTTCTTTATTTCAATTTCTTATTTGAACATGAAATTGTTATTTCATAAAGGTTTTATAAGAAAGAAGATCAAAATTTGGAAGGAAAAATCAGCAAATATCAGAATAATTTCTAAGCTCATCTTCAAATTACGAGGATTATTTCTCACAAATCATACGGAATAGTTCAGCAATTTCCCCAAAAAAAAGAAAATACAAGACAAACCCATCTGCATTTGCATCATAAAATAGTAGAGTAAATTCCATGTAAGAAACAATGATTAAGTTTCTTTTAGCTTCAAATGATTGTTTTACTTCATGCTGAACAGACACTTTTTAGGAAGTCTTGTAGAATAAAAACAGCATTTTGCAATGTGCCAATACAACTGAAATAAAATAGAAAGAACACGTAACCCATCTAATTTTTGTCAGTTTGTCACACTGTCCTACATGGAAAAACTTAGCATGATAATTCGATTTTTACACCACTTCAGATTGAAACACATGACACACCAAGTGCCCCTTCTTGATTTAATCCAAAAGAAAATTTGCATAACTATAAAAGCAACCAAATTCACACGCAAACAAAACAAAAATAAACAAATAAATCGAGATTTTAATAGATATTATGAAAACTAAGCGTGTATTAGAAATGCTAAAGTACATGCTCACTGAAGCAATTGAATCCAGAAAAGGACAGACATAAAATGATTCCACTTATTGCCAATTTAATGGAGAAGTTTATGGCATCATCAAGGTTCAATGATATTTTTAATAGTGCAAATCCATTACAGTATGAAGGAAAGGGGACAGAGAGTACTCTTTTATTTCTTCATATGTCTTCTGCTTCATGCGATATGTGAACTCCTTCCAGTCAAAATCCCCAACCCCAAACCTGCAAATCATTCAAGAGTAAGTATGCAAATGAAAGAGATAAACTTGTCTCTAATCTCCACTGAAGCTTCCCTTTCTCACAAGAGCACATTATTGTGCACAGTACCTGACAGCATGTGTTGAGCACATCCAGGCTGAAACACACGCATACAGTACTCAAACAGAGTGTGACATGTAAATCTAACAGGCATACATTACCGAACCAAAGATAAAAAAAATGTCAGAGAACCTCATCAAAATTTGCACAAAAGCTGCCCTCTGATTTTGATTGAAACCGAGAACCCTGAACGATCTGCCTTCACCTTCCATCAGAGGAAGTGGCTCCGCCCCATCCACTGAAAAACAATTAATAGGAAAGTGGCACTAAATTAATTTGTTGCCAAATTATTCTAATTAACCTTTTAAACAATATGACAAAGAAACGAACCACGGGCTTTCTTTTTGTAAGGTTTTCTCCCAGAAGGAGCTCCTGATATAGTTGTTTCACCATCTGTCAGATCAGCTTCATAGTTGTCATCCTCACCATCAGAGCTTACATCTTCCAGACCAGCTAGGTCATCTTCTTCAACCGATACCATCTGAACACAATTTCAAAAGAGTAATGTTAATCCCAATTTCATGGAGAATGAGACTGAGAACCCTTTTTTTCTTATTGTTACTATAATATGTAAAAGTTGGTAAATATTTTAAAAGCAAGCTTCAAACTTCACAAAAGGGAAAGGATAAGTAGAGCCATTCCCACTAGGACCACTTGATGTTTCAGAAAGACTAAAAGATTGTTTATGTTCAGGAGGTCTTATAAGTATTAATCAACCTATTTAGACGTGGAAGTATGACTGGCTGTCAATTGTGACTTAAAGCAAATGCAAAGTAAAACAGCAAAGACAAAAACATTCTCCCATAAGATAACAGTCATCTACATATTATTTGTGTACTCTCCTATAATGCCTTCTGAGATGTGTTTACCCGTATGCAAATACAACATTATAGCATCACGGCGAGTAAAATGATTGACGATGAGGACAAAGTTACTTTAATGTAAATGACACAAAACAAAGATGCAACACCTGCTTCCGGCTTCTCTTTCCCTTGCCTAAAGCATTAAACTCTTCGACTTTATGCACTTCATAGCTGTCTTTTAACAACTCTTCCCAGTAACTAGATCTTTCTGTATTGCTAATGGTAGGTTTATTGTCCACTGTTGACTTCTGTGCTTCCTCCTCTGCTACAGCCTCTGCTTCATCAATATATTCAAAATTTGCCACCTGCAGAATATAGCATTTACTAAATCTACCGAAAAAGCATAAAGAATGAAAGAAGCAGGGAATATTACAATCAAGAAATTCTATCCTGGTAGACAAAGGCCTTTCAGAAAAAATCACAAACCCAATGTTCACAGATATAACAACAATTCTGCTAGTAGAAATTTGATCATGCTTGAAAAGATGAGTATATGTAGTAGGCAGATAGAAGTCCCAAACCTGGCACAAGCATCACAACCCAATACCAAGAGATTTGAAAATCATGCTTCATCTTATTCCACTTTCGTCATCTAAAAGTTCTAAAGTAACTTTTTCAGGAGTCACAAACCAAAGGCGCAGTTATGAAAATGCCCAAATTGAACAACAAAGGAAATTAAGAACATGCTAAAACACAAGGGGGCATCATCAGTTCTGCTACCATTAACAGATATAGACAGGTTGGCAAAACAGCATTCTACATGTATCGGTGGACAACCCCAATAGATACATCCTGTTCAAATGATATTACTGTTGGGTGCCCCAGTTAAAAAAAATAAGGTAAAGAGAAGTGAGAAAAATGTGGTCCCATCAACTACATTAAATGAAATGAACTTAGTAAGGCAGAAAATATTAACTTAAAAGTACCTAGTCACTCAAAAGTATTACTCTTGTGTGATCACGACCATTATATGGTAAACCTTTAGAAACGAAACTTTGGTATTGTAACCCAGCAAAATGATATGATGGAGAAATAGGCAACCATCCAATCTAGCCACCATGTCAGCTATCAATTGAAACATAACTTTAATTAATAGTCACAAATTGAAAAAACCAGTTAACGATTTCTCTTATGCCAAAAATGTTGACTATACAAGTTGGATGAGAACAAACGGAATAGATACAAAGTGAAATATAAGGGAAAGTCTCAAAATAAGAGAGAATAGTTATATAGGTACCAGAAACGATTACACTCTAATGACAACAGCATATTCAAGACATTGGAACGAGGATACCATAAAATGCTCTGTGACTAATTCAGTTTCACCACAAAATTGTATCAGTTCATCCAAAATTAGGTCAAATTTATGCTTAACAGGAATACAAGTATTATGTTTGACAGTAATACAAGTAGAACCTAATTCATGTCCACATTTGACATCTTTCTGTGCACACACTAGGCTGATCAACTTCCCCTAGAGGCAAATACTACCTCTCTTTGCCCACACAACTCTCCAAAGTTTTTAATATAATTGAAGAAAATTGGGTTAAACCATCTTAAAATAGAGTATAAACAGAACATCATATGCGCTCAATTTGGAAAAGAAATAATGCACACCTTAAATCACTGAAAGCACGATAACATTAACTAGAGAGGACAGTACAATAAAGGTAAAACCTTAAACGCCTTCAAAAATCCATCTTCCTCTTCATCATCCACTGTGGCCTCTTCATCTCGAACTTGTTCACGATCAAGTAATCTTTTAAAGGCAACAAAAACAAAATGCAACAAGAATAAACTTTGAGCTAAAATAGTTAAAAACTATCAATAAAGCCAGGAACAATTAAAAAGAAATTACCTGTCTATTGCAGCATCGTCATAATGAATTTGCCGGGATTTTCCTACTTCGTCATTCTCATCAGCAAATAACTCCTTCGAGCCATACCTTATGATGTCATCTAACTCCTCCTAAAGTCCAATTAAAACAAATTAGAATCCCATCACTTTTGTACAGAAATACATCTTAGTTAGATGGTCCACTTTCTCAATGTCATTTATTATCCCTTTCCCACATTTGACTACTTTCTTCAGGAGTTGTAAAAAATGACGTACTTGAAGCATGCAAAAGCACACTGTAAACGGGATGGTGGGTATGGAAATTTTAACAGACGGATTTGGCACCGCTCAACGCATTTAAACTTTCTTATGCAGCATGATTCCCCTCAGCCCCTGCTATGAACACATAACATGTTACATCACATATTACAGTCTTTTTTACTATTGATTTTACTGATGTGTCAATACTGACCACTGAAAAAGGTTGATCTAACTAGATGGGAGTTTGTTCTTAGAAAAATTTGAAATGATTTAGTTTGTCGGAAGAGCAGCGATTACATTCTCCTTCCTTAGTTGCTGGTCCAAAGGCTAAGCTGCATCTGAGTTACTGCATCTCCTTACCCATAATCCAACCCCCCAACCCAGCTTCTCCTTCTAAATCCAGTTGAGTACGAGGATGAATTAATCTCCAATACAAAGAACTAGAGATAATAGCAGATGGGCAGTGCCAAAACTTGGAACAGAATGAGCTGGGAGAGTAAAAAGTGCACTGAAATTCAGTGATAGACATTAACAAATTGAAGTTATTTTGTTAATACACGTTTCTTGAGTCTCAAATTGAAAGTGCCACTTCCCATTATAAGGAAAAGCAGCATCCCCTTCACATAACAAGAAAATATCTTATGATAGCCCACCATCACCTCAGGGTGGCAACAGATAAGTATGGCTAGGTTCCTAGTTTCCACTGGGTTAGAAATTGCGTGTTCCAACTAAACCTGCAATTTAAAAAGAGCCTAGAAACTTAACTGCAACCCAACCCTCAACTCACATAGCCCGTCTAATTCATCTAAATTTCTTAATTTCCTTCTTTCAAACAGCAGTGTAGAATTATGAAGATAGTATCATAGCTAAGCTAGAAATACCTTCATAAAAAAGCTCACAGATAACACCAAAATCATCCAGAGCACCAAAATTTGCATGAACCAAGTATTAAAAGCATATGACCGACACTTAGCAAGCAATAGAACAACCATAAATAGAAGATCCAAAATATTATATTTCGTAACCAAAAGAGAAAAACAAATAACAATATTTTCATCACTATAACAATAACAAACCGCCAATAACTATCAACACCCTTTTCACAATAAACACATTTCGGAAAAAAAAAAATCCCAATACCAGATTTTTTTGTATATTTTCCAAGAACCCTGCTCCTACACGCATAAAGCCTGGATCTAAATAAAAGGCTTCGATGAAACTTTGTGCATAGGGATACAAAAGAAGCATAAACATATACATGCATACACACATATACATAAGCACACATTAAATTTGTTTTATATATATAGACTTGAAGATTCATTTGACCATTTATCGCCATATGGATAAAAATATTTATCATTCTTCAATATGAATACAAAAAAAAGTACTTATAATGAACTGAAGTCATGTATTCACAGTGGGGTTGGTACAAAATAAGGCACGTCACCACAGCTTAACCCAAAAGAAGGCCATTTACTAGAGGGTCAAAAGTAGGTTGACCTCGTCAAATTCCAGGACTAAAACTTGAAAGCCTAACATTCTCAATTCTAAGGGTACCCACCACCCTAGTATTGATTTCCTGAACAAGCATCCGAAAAATAAATAAATAAAAATTTAACATTTCAATGAAAAAAAAAAAAACTACAGGACAAAGGCAAAATCCATTTAAAAAAACAAAGAAAAAGAATGTATTTAAATAAATACATGTGGCATTGAAAAATCCATTTAAAAAAACAAGGAAAAAGAATGAATCACACAAAGGCATAACTAGTAAAATCATTGTAATGCCCGAAAAAATAAGTAAAAGACTGTCTCTGTAAGAGTTGAAGATAAGCAAGGATCGAAAACGTAATATTAATAAAACCTCACAACTTGTGCCTACAAGGATAGACAAAAGAAGTAGATAAGAAAAGACCAAGCTATACATATGACTTCCTCATGATAATGGCTCTATATGTAATGCAGATATGCATTTGTCTTCTTCCCCTGTATTTCCAATCAACTCTTTGGATAATCCTGGCCTACCACCAGACTGAGCAAAGCATTAGTTTCTGAAAAAACATAGTTACCTGGTTAATGTTTTGAGCCTTTAGCCTCCCAACAACAAGATGCTCTAGCACCATTTTCTTCTTAGTCATCTGCATCATCCTTTCTTCAATAGTTCCTCGTGTTATGAGCCTAAAGATCATCACCTGCAGCGCCAAAGACACTCCAATTTTATAGCAACCGAAAGTGCTGAAAACAATAAAAATTGCCACACTAATATGAGGAATAAACTTCAACCTTGTTAGTTTGCCCAAGCCGATGAGCTCTGGCCATAGCTTGTAGATCAGCATGGGGATTCCAGTCACTGCAGGACATGTTTAGAGAATTAAAGAAAGAGTTGCCGAAAATAGAAACCTATACCTCACATATCAGGAAAGATAACACGTTTTTTTCTGAACCAAGAAAAGAAAGTACATCAATACAAAACTAAAAGCCTAAATTCATTTATAAGTAGCAACATGAATGAACTTTCAGAATGAAGCCACTAAGATCACCAGCACCATTTCATACACTAAAGTGACAGCTTTATTCTGTTCATGCCATGAAGCCAGAGGGAGCCTACCCACCTCTCCTATCAACATCCCAAAAAAATAAGAAATCTAAACTAACGCAGGTATTGAGGCCACATTAGACAGATTCAATCTCATGACAAGAGAAAACCAACCCACTGCATCACCGCTACCAAGCCAACCTAGGAGAAACTTGGACACTGTCAGGTAATAACCAATACAAGATCAAGCAACAAGAAGACCAGAAATAGGAGAGCTCTAGCTACCGAACAACTCTATATAAGATAATCTACTAACCACTATCCTTTATCACAAGGAACTCCAGTTAATGAAAAACTGCCCCTAGTAATCTGGGGGTCAAATATTGGAACCATCTGCAGGAATGCAAACGATTCCCAAGGAACTCGTCATGTCTAGGCAACATTAACACTTTCCTCCATCTTATCCAACCAGTACCAACCTCCATTCGGCACATCAAAGGGGGAAAAAAAAAGAACAATAAACTTCCCCGTATCTCACCACTACCCTACAGTGATAGTTATTTAATCAAGATCTGTCACTTAGCATTAGTCTGGCTGCACGCATGGACCTTGACAACAATTCCAGCAGGAACATATCATTTTACTTTCATTAAGGTACCATTCATGGTGAAGCTGAATCCAACAACCCTCCCCATGCAATCATCAAATTTGGTCCAAAAGCAATCAATGAGTTAACTCCTCATTCACACATACCAAATTATCAATAAATTGATCATCATCTTGTAACCCAGAAATATGTTCCATTAATGCATTTCACAATACATTTAAATCATGGAGAAAAAGAACACAAATGTCAGAGTGCAAGTTTTTCACCTATCATATATGATAACTGTGTCAGCAGTTGCAAGGTTTATCCCCAAGCCCCCAGCTCTAGTTGAAAGCAGAAAACAAAATCTGGAAGAATTTTTGGCATTAAATCGATCTATTCTTATTTGCCTTTCCGCTCCACCAACCTTTCCATCAATTCGCTCATACTGCCATTTCTGACTTGCAAAGTAAAAGTATAAAAGAATATTAATCAACCATATAAATGCAAACACTAGCCTGTAGGCAAAAATATTGTTGCAGACCTTGTAGGCACAGTAATCTTCTAGCAAATCCAACATGTGTTGGAATTGTGAGTATATGAGAACTCTATGGCCTTGCTCTTTCAGCTTCACCATCATTTTGTCCAACAATTGCAGCTTCCCCGAAGATTCCAAGAGTTGTCTGTACACAGTACGGAAAAGTTGAAGCAGAAAACATGAAACATGTCTATAGCTTAATTAAAAACATTAATATACACAATCTGACTCATCAAAATGCAGAAGATTCCCCAAAGACAAGTATGGAATATTAAAAGGCATCTCTATAGCTATACATGTCAATTATTTGCAAGTATCACTTGAAGAAGCAGAAAAGTTCACTGAATCCATTAACAAAGAAGCCAGCCAGTCTTTGGTCAATGACAACGTGAATGGCAATATTAAGATGAGCATCTATTTACTTGAATGATTCTTTTGTATCTTCTATATCTGGTTCCACTCCTTCCAACATATAAGGGTGACAACAGAGCTTGCGTAATTCCATAACCACATTGATTAGAGAAATCTGACAAAAGCATCCAAACACAACTATATGTTAGCTCGGGATTGAAGTGAAAATTCATCACTTCATTGAAACATGTAACCTTACCTGAGCACCACCACGCCGAGTTAGTATCTGGTAGTTACGGGTCAGAATTGCTTTATAGTATTCCTTCTGCTTGCTACTTAATTCAACACGTAAAATAAGTTCCTTTTTTGGAGGTAATTCCTTCATGACATCTTTCTTTACTCCTGCCATAGCAACCAACACATGCACCCACATCTTCAGCAATAGAATTCCAAATGGTTATAGATGAACAAAAGATTAATCTCCTGTCACTGAAGAACTAGAGCTTTAACAAACCAGCAAGAGTAAAATATGTAATTTCTCAAGTGCACCTATGGGATAGGGTCTCTCTACAAGGATTTGGAAGATTCAGAGAAAGAAAAGAATATCAACTGAACAAAGTCCCAAGACCAGCGCCGATTTCCCTCCCTAAAAGGGAATTAAGGCCCAGATAACTAAAGGAAGCTACTGCAAGGATAATGGAAAAGAATTTGATCTTGGTGAACATAGCCAAACCAGTCAGCAACAAGGTATGACAACGACTGGTACAATTTAGCATCTTCTTGTTAAAAAAAAGCAGTAAAACATGCCAAATATTTACTTAAACAACATTAACAGCAAGACTTAAGTTTTATAACAAAAGGATATTTTCCTTTTTCAACTGCAACTGAAGATTGGATGAGATTTTTAAATTTAAATTGTACAGGATACAAGTTCCACAACTGATCCTCACTAAAATTTAAAACTAGTTTCTATATCATGATTAAAGAATACAAAGAAAATAAAGGTAACATGAGATATCAATGTGTCATGTTCAATGCATGTGACCAAGTTTTCTTGGTAATCAACCAACAAAAATCCGCAGGCATGGGACCAAGTGCATGAGAAAGTGTGAAGACACTGAGAACAATAGGCTCAGCTTTTATAATTATAGGATGCGGCTGACCACAATAAATTAAAATTAACATATATTGCATCTCCAATTAATTAGGGCTTAACTGAATTGAGATAAAATTCATATAATTTATGTTCCATTAAAAACCCAATAAAGAAACACACAGCAAAGCAATGTTAAGAATCAAAATAATTGAATTGACCGCAATCTTCATAGTTAAGGGTTTAAGAAACAT